>CM062284.1:4747653-4767653 GCA_031216635.1 Dissostichus eleginoides | reverse complement strand
TACGGACTTATTTCTAACTTAACATCCTCAAAACTAAATCTGTCTTCCGATAATTTGACCAAAGGTTAAAACATTTGACTACAAACATCTACTGAGCAGGCTATAACGTTTTGGAGGAGTTTTAAAAGTGCCAGACGCCATCCATTTACCAAAGCAGAATATAGATATCTTCAATCTTCATGTTCTTTTTGTCCTCTTTCAAAGACACTCAATGGTTTCCTGATAGTCCAGTATGTTAATATGCAAAGAACCTCACTTAAATAAGGTCATTTAACACATTAAAGACAATTTCCTGTTGAATTTGAAAGTGATCTTGTCATTGAAAAGCAGGCAAAAACATCTTCCTCTCACGTACCTGAATGCACCATTTGTAACCTTTCCCCTTGCACATTGTGAGTGAGATGCAGGTGTGTGTGTTCATTAAAAACATCAATCTGAGGCTAAAACATCCCGCTGGCAGGTTAATTGCACAGATATTGATTCCACTAACTGCATCAAAAACTCATTCTGATCCACTTTGACTCCCTTTTATCTTCCCTCCCCTCCTCTCTGTATCCACAGAGCTGTTGTTATGCTGCCTTCATGTTTGTTTCCCATTGTTTGGATTTTCCTCCACTCCATCTTTATTTCCATCTGCTGCTTTTTCCCCCTGGCGCTTATACCGGTGTTCCCTCATCACACACAGGGTTTGCCGCCGGCTACTTCCCGCTGCACTAAACTGTGTTAGATGTGTGTGTGACTCGGCGTATATTGGCTTTACTTTGGCAGAGAAAAATCAGACAAATCTGACAATATTCCCGGCCCTTTTAGGATTTTTTGTGAATGTGAATGATCTGCAAAGGCGTTTTGGATTGTAGTATCAACACTATGTAACACTCGCGCTCCTATTGGCTAGCGCTCCAACACATTGCATGTGATAGGCTAAGGGGCGGGACATCTCTAAGCGGTTGACCAATCTAACTATTTAAGTAAGAGCATAAACCCACTTATACGCAATCCCTTCTTAGTCTTGGAAAAAGTCTCTTGAAGTAGTTGAATTAAGAATAAAACCAGCCAATCAGAGCCCTCGTTGCTGCTTTCCAGACATCCCATTGGTCAAACTACCAATTTCCACACACATGATGATTTTTCAGCTTCATCTCTGCATGTGTGTTTGTGTAATCACAGCCATATGTGTACACATTCCTGTACTGTACATAACTTCAACACACACACACACACACACACACACACCCAAACACCCACACACACACACACACACACACACACACACACACACACACACAGAGACACACACACACACACACACACACACACAGAGACACACACACACATACACACACACACACACACACACACAAGATGCCCAAACACAGAGATACCGACAACATCGCCATAGAAACCGGAACCTGGCCCATGAGAAAGAGTGTAAACATTATCTCTGTTGTCATGGAGAGGTGGACTCTGTTTGCATGCCATGTATTATTGCTGATTTTTGAAAACATGTGTGTGTGTGTGTGTGTGTGTGTGTGTGTGTGTGTGTGTGTTGTGTGTGTGTGTGTGTGTGTGTGTGTGTGGTGTGTGTGTGTTAGCTTCAGCTAGCAGTGGCTCTGAGGGGCGGTGATGGAATGTAACTAAGTACATTTACTCAAGTATTCTACCAAAGTACACATTTGAGGAACTTTGACTTTACTGTTATATCTAATTGTTATAATAATATAAAATGTAATTCTTCTAAACTGCATTTAAGATGGAAACCTTTTGACTTTTTACTCTTGTTTGACACTTATTTGACAGCTCCAGTTATACATACAATGTGATAATACAAATATGATTTTATGAATTGACAGTTTATTCAAATTCTAATGGATTTCATTTTAAACATTTTGGGAAACTTGTGTATAAACTTTTCAGTTCATCATTGTATTTTTATTTTGACATTTTGTATCTTCTTATATTTCTACTTTATTATTTATATGTCATTCTTACTTTGACTTCTTACATGTATTTCATAGTTAGTTAGTTATATCAGTTTGTGTTGTTGTTACGGGACATTCTTACTTTAACTTACGTTCATGTAAATATTTTTTATCATTTCTTTAGTCATCTGTAATTCATTTTTTCCAAAATCAAGCCCAAAACCCACTCGTATAAATACATGATTCTGATGATGGGATGCTGCAGACTCCTCTAGTGTTGGTATTGATGGATGATATTTCTGTATATTTCAGAGAGGTTCTTTGGGGTTGCTCTCCAATAACCGTCTCTTCATGTTTGAACTTGTTTAAATCTCCGCCCCGGGGTAGAGACTCTTTAAAAAGCAGTTTATGTGCGGAGATTTAAATTCGCTGTTGTTGCAGTCCTCTTAGTGATGTTTTATATTCAAACTCTTCCCTTTCTCTCTGTCTCCTCCTGATGTTGCCAAACAACACAGACCTGGGGTTTTTGTTGCAAAGCTACAGAGAGTTTTGAGTCATCCAACTCTCAATATCCACAACGAGGCTTTCCTGGAGATTGGCAAAGCTCTTAGAGTCACTAGGGTTTATGGGCTCTCTCTCTGACACACACACAGACACACACACACACACTGACACACACTTTGCTCTCCCTTTCTGAGAAGCGATTGACTTATTTGCTCTGTATAATGGGCCGCTTGGTGCCAGAGGAGAGTTTAGGGAGAGGGGGAGAAAGGGAAATGTTGTGCCAGGGGAAGACTTTTATTCTGAGACTCTAATCCCCAAAGTCTCTATTGTTATGACTGCACATATGTGTGTGTGTGTGTGTGTGTGTGTGTGTGTGTGTGTGTGTGTATAAAGTAGCGGTGGTGAAATGTAATGTCCTAAAACAAAAATGTCTTCAGCTTGTGTAAACCACATAGTTTATTTCAGGCTAACAACCAAAAACACATCCAGAAAACCATTGACTTCCAGACGAGGGAACAGGAAGAGGTACAATTATGACTTTTAACGAGTTGAATAATAATAATAATACATGACACTTATATAGCACTTTTCTAGGAACTCAAAGACGCTTATAACGTACTCTGAAGCACAGTCTATCAATAAACAAATGTAAGAAAATCAGTCCCAGATTGTAGAACTACAGCAGAATAGTACTTTAACTAAAAGTATTACAGGTTTTTTGTTATTCAAATCATTTTTATGTAAGCCCTTTCCAACACTGGAGACTCCATGTAACCTTTTCCCATCTCTCTTCTGTTTGACATGTCGTCATTTCCCGTCGTTAGCGCTGATTGCTAATTAGCTTCTCCGAGTATCTCAGCTGAATCTAACACTTGAATATCCTGTGTGTGTGAGAGCATTCCTGTGTTGTGTGTGTGTGCGTGTGCATGCAGACTACAGTAGCGTGCCTTCAGCTAATATTATCCTGTGTTCTGTTCCAGATTAGCAGAGTTGATAAAGCTAACTTCATGCTAATGTTGCTGATCCTGGCGCAGAGATGCATTCCTCTCATATCGTCATTTCCCTCTATTGGAACATTTGTAGTCGGATAACTTTTTTTTTTAAGTAGAAGCTTTCCTTCAATCTCTCAGTGTGTGTGTGTGTGTGTGGTGTGTGTGTGTGTGTGTGTGTGGTGTGTGTGTGGTGTGTGGTGTGTGTGTGTTGACCTCATGCTAACCTCATGCTGCAGGTTAGCATGAGGTAATGCTAACGGAGAGAGTCAAGGCTTTCTCTTAATGAGAAGCTTTTGTTGTGTCAGTGAGGATATATGGCATTTTGCAATTTTTTTGGGACATATTTTGTTATTTTCTAAATATGTTTTTGATGCTTTATCTCCTTAGCTAGTTGGAGATTTTATTTTCTCTTGATCCACTCGTTAAAGACACTCACTTTGAGACACTGAACCCAAACTTTATTCCATTGTAAACTAAGTTAAGAGGTGTCACAGAGAGAATGATCCTGCTGAAGCTTCAGTTTTATCATCCCGACTCTTTACAGACCGTCCACATTTCACCCTGACAGCAGAGAGAGTTCATCCAATACCTGCAGTGTCAAAAGACAAACATATTGCTCAACTATCCTGATAAATGGCATCCGGCCAGCATGTGAGGAGAGAGAAAGAAAAGAGAGTAGGAGTAGGAGAGAGATTTCACACTTCTGGTGACGTAATGTGAGGAAGTATCACTTTCTCCAGTCAGCAGAGAAGGTAGAAAGCAGCGAATATACTACCAGATATCACATTCTGTTACAGCCGCTGCCATTAGGAGCTTTAAATATGCTAATTCCTGCAGTATAGTTTTATGATGTTCATTATTTGCTCAGTGAAAGGCTGCTTTGCTCTGACTGTCGCATCAGCAGCTTTGCAGAGTAACCTATCGATGCCACTTATGAACTCATGTAGAGATCTTTATTACCCAGAGAGACGGCCGTCCTCAATAGTCATTACACTGCATTAGGATCAGAAGCAGAGGAAATGTAGTCCGAGCTGTAAGCCTTGTACTTTAGCAAGGGGCTTTTATTTGACACTGTGACTGAAACACTGACAGTGCTGCAGCAAATACTGTGCAGTCAATTTGGGCAAAGCAACAAAAAATAAGTAATAAACTAGAATTGTAAGTATGATAAGAGTGAACTTTATTTATCCCCGAGGGGAAATTCAGGCGTTTATAGCAACAACAACAGGGTCAGAGTTTCACACATGGTCAAAAATAAAGGTAAAATAGAATACAGATAAAGATAATAATACAATAATTAAAGAATAAAGTGATTAAGTGATATAGTAACTGTTGAAACAAGGTATCACGGTAACACGTTGATCATTTGAATGGACATTTATATACACATTTGGATTGTTCGAAGTCAAATGATGTCAGATTTATGTGAATTATATACTAAAACCAACACCAATAAAGGTATTTTATGTTTTTTGGTGCGCTATGAAGTCTTGAACACTGTCTTCGTCTCCTTTGTCCCCCGTTAAAACTGTCACTAGTCATTAGAAGCATCAAAATGATTGGCAGAGAATCACAACGTCTTATAACGACCATCAATCCTCCACCAGACAAGCAAATATAACCCCTTAATCAAGGTCAATACTAATGTTCTCTGAGTGTCCAAAGGCTACTTTTGTTTTGGTTAGATATCTCAGAGTTAAAGAGCGCTCTGCGTCCTGCGGAGACTTGGCTTCTCTCTCAGTGCTCAGACATGATCATGAGGAGAAGTGAACAAACACCTCGGGCGTCAGAATCACACTCCGTACACTTTGTTCCTTTGTCAGACTTTGTTGTGAAACGGCACAAAAACGACATGATCTGCAGCTGAAAGAGGACAGTCGTTTAAACCACCTTAAAATGTAAATGTATCTATTATTGTTTTGGGTTTTTTCGTTGTCCTGTAGTGTGTTACTGTATGTAGGTTTGTGTGCATGTACATTGTCTGCAAAGGCTAAAATCAATGTGTTCCCTCCAGATTTAGTTTCTCTCCTACACGCTCCAACACATTGTACGTGATAGGCTAAGGGGCTGGACATCTCTAAGCGGTTGACCGATCACAACAGAGCCAGCAAGCTAACCAATCAGAGCAGACTGGGCTCTGGTTTCAGACAGAGGGTGAAAAGAGGTGCTGCAGCACAGGCAGTATGAGAAAAATAAAGAGACAAGACACAAATAACAGCATAATGCCCCCTCTACGCATGACTTATTTTTAAAATCTCTTCCTAGTCTTGGAAATAGTATCGCTAATTAGATAAATTAAGAATAAAACCAGCCAATCAGAGTCCCACAGGCAGTATGAGAACAATAAAGAGCTTTGTGAACATTAAAGCATGGAGACATGTCACAGGAGATGTTCTGGGAGTAAGTGTGTGGGAGAGAAACTCCCTCTGGAGGGAACTTTGCACCATGTGCATGCACCAAAACCTATACTACACTTTACAGAAGACCCCAAAATAGGGCTTCTTTAATATATATGTTGCATGTAAAACGATGCACATCAGAGTCTTCCTCACTGGACGCATTAACGATGATCTCCTCTAAGTTTTGCTGTAGCTGCAGCATCTCTGCAGACAGAGACTTCCCAATGAAAGCCTGCGTTGCTTAGCAACTCGCAGTCCGCAGTGGCAAGATACAGGGGTGTTTCCTGGCTGATGAGGGATGTGTGTGTGTGTGTGTGTGTGTGTGTGTGTGTGTGTGTGTGTGTGTGTGTGTGTGTGTGTGTGTGTGTGTGTGTGTGTGCATTGGAGAAACCCTACTCACCCCATCTACCCCCCACCCTTCTTTTTGCTGCATACATCTCATATGTACATGTGAAATGACGAGGCTGCAGATAAATCAGCGTTTTTTTTTCTTCTGAATATTGAACCGACTTGTGAAGTCAGCCTTTATTTTTTTCGCCGCTCTCACATTAGAATTGATTCATATAAGTGTCCCCATTGTGTCGATGTAGCACTGTTTGAATCCATATTCATGAGCAGGAGCAACAAGAAAGTTGCCGCCTGATAAAAGTTTAATGGTGTTTGCAGCGGTCTCTGTTCCCCCCCGCCCCGCGGGAAAACGATTGGTCAGTTATCTAACCTCACACACACACACACACACACACACACACACACACACACACACACACACACACACACACACACACACAGACACACACACACACACACACACACAGACACACAGTAGTGCAGAGCCTGTGTTAACACGCCTTGTACGGACATGAAACTGCTGTTGATGTGTTCATCTTCCTCAGTTTTCTTTCTTCTTCTTCTTCACCTCCCTCCATTCTGTCATATCTCCTTTTCTCCCCCCTTCCTCTCCCATCCCTTTCCCCTCCTCTCGTATGCTTTGCACTGATACAGTCGGGGTAACAATACACCGTCATTTCCCTCCTAACTCCTCGCGTCCTGACTCTGCGGCCGATAAGCCGTGTCAGCGAGCGTTTGGATTTAAGCTAAGTTATAATAATAACTTATACCTGCTCTATTCCCCCCCCCACACCACGAATCTCTGTAACATGTCGGCCTCTTAGCATGTCGCTGAGGCAGCTTATTCACAGGATGAATGCACTGCAGTATCCATATGTCTTCCTCTTCCTTCTTTGAGTTATGAAACATTGCAACGGTTTGAAAACACTAAGTGAAAATGCAATTCAATACAACTTTATTTTTCCACAAATGCAATTGCGATTATTATCTCCATCTCAATCTTTATTTATTTCTATAGCACATTTAAAACGACCTCAGTTGACCAAAGTGCTATACAGGGAATACATACAATACAAAATAACACAATGGGAGTAACATAATAAAACAATAATTATACAATCTATTATGATTATGTCCGTTAAATCTATATGGCTTAGATTGTATAATGTATGCATTGGTTGCTTACTACAGTCCAATCCAGACTTCTTTAGACTTTCAAAACTTTACTAAGAAGATTACAATGAATTCATTGCAATCTGGTGTCACTTAAATGTTTATTTTTATAGCAAGGCTTGATCATTTCATGAATTGCCCATGTTAAGTACACCAGAGAATACAGAGAAGTTTTCGGACATGCTGACCATCCATAGGATTATCCAAAAGAAACTTGATTATTGAGGCAATCATAAGCATTTGCATTTGCCTGATGACTTCTTATCTTCGTCCATTTCAAGCTTCACCCCCCTACTGGTAATAAAACTCTGCATTAATGGCGTTCAGAGTGCTGCTGCTTAGTGAGATTATTATGGCCACTCCTCTCCTCTTACTGCTTCCCAAACACAGTCTTTCCCAGCTCTGCTTGACTCACATTTCTGCAGGAACGACAGTTAGATGAAGTAAAAGAGACATCCAGAGAACTGGGATCTACTTTCAGTGATAAAGTTGCTCCCTCACAAACACAGATGAATAAATGTGGACGTGTGAATGCATGAGCAGGCATTTAAAGCACAATGACAGTGAAGGATTGCACATTACAAAGGGCAGCAGCAGTCTGACTCAATATTTCATGAACATCCTTCCCCTCTACGGATTTTTTTATATATTATTCTGGCATTTTCAGCATTCTTTCTCCCCCAAAAAGTTCCCTTTTCGTCATCATCTGAATATATATGTGAGAGTGAGGGAAGAAGTGATCAGAGAGTAAGGAAAGCTTTGAGAAACGATGGATTGACGGGAGCGGAGCAGCAGAGGTTAGACAGCAGCAGACGTGTCTGACTTGAGAGATAAACTTCACTTTTCCTTCCTGTTTTTGCACACTTTCACATAAAGTTTATGTGCTTTCTCGGCTTTGTAAAGTTCGTCCTCTGAAGGGAAGGTTTTGCACGCCCGAGGAAACAAAGACGGAGCGAGAAGCCGTCGTCATGAGCGACTGAAAGACAGAAAAATGGTTTGCAAAACAGAAAAAAGGAGAGGGATTTTGGTGTCAGGATTTCTCTTCACTGCAGGCATTTTATAATCACATCTCCATTGATTTCCTGTCGTCTCTGACGCTATCTCAAACTAACTCATGGCAGAATCCGAATGCCCACACTTCCCTGTCCTTGCTGACTTAAAAATCTGTCCAAACTCAAGACTTTTCTTCCAAAAAAAGCATTGTTGATCTCAGGAAATGTGCAAAAAACATCACATGCTTAGATACATTTGACAAAGAAGTATTCTGGCTGTAGAAATAAGAAAGTAGGCTGTTGTTTCGTTGGGATATCAGAAGGAAATAATGCAACATTTTCATGGAACAAAGAAAGTTGGCAGATGGTGAAAGTTGTAGTAGTTTGTAAACTGATGTTAGCTTCCCTTTTCTTCTAAAAGTCAATGCTGGATTCTTTTAACCATGACATTATAATGGTTGTGTGACATGATGTCTTTCTACCAATACAGGCAACGCTTCATAAGCCCTTTTATTGTATAATTCAGGAGGATATAAGAGGTATTTATCGAGGACTTGTTGCTACATCTACAACTAGCACCTTTTCTGATGTCTTTCTGACTTTCTTTCTGACTACAGTCCACTCTAGACTTGATTAGACTTCTCTGAACTTTATGCAGAATATTACCTTGAGTTCATGGCAATCAGGGAGGACTAACATGTTTATTTTGGTTGTGAGGCTTGATCTTTTTATATTGAAAGTCGGGTTCACATGTTTTCTTTAGCCTTTCCCTTCTTTCTTATCCTCATATTCAGTCCTTCTCTTATCAAATGTCCAGTAACCCATCTACCAAAGCCCCCGAAAAAACACATTTCTCACACGACATGCCGGTGTCTCATCTTCCACCTGTCCTGTTCTTCTTTCTGTTCCAGTCCAAAAACAACATTGGCTTAGGTTGTTTTGGTGGTTGCATTCATCAAGTTGTTCCTATCCCAACAAAAGCATTTTATTTGGAGCTAAACTTACTTATCTTTGGCCTTTCCTCCGTGTCCTCTCATTTTCAGTCCTTAACTAATCAAAGGCAAGTAAGCTATCTATCCATTTCCAATGCTTTCCCTGCTGCTCCTTCTACTTTCTCCATTGTTTCTTCCACCTGTCCTATTCATTTTCAGTCCAAACACAATGCTCTTATATAAATTGTAAAAAAGTCTCCGTAGTGGCTGACGAAATTCTAAATAGACATTTGTTTGTCCAAAGAAAAGAGGGAAATAGAGAATGTTTTCTAAGTTGCTGTTGCATGGTTGGATGCATTAACATGGAGTTTATTCCCTGACGTAACCAAGTCATTTTTCTTTCCTTTGGCCTTTTACTTTATGTCCTCTCATTCTCAATCCTTCCTTCATCAAATAGCCAGTAAACAATCTACCAAAACCAGAAAAGAAACCGTAGATTTCTTGTTTTCTTTGCCGTTTCACGTACCTGTTGTCGCCGTATGGTCCCTTATCGATCATTTATTCCGCCGGTTTTGTCCTACATGGTGTTCTAGTCCACAAAAAACCACCTGCTTATATTCAACTGGCTGTAGACTCGCTTTCCAACTTTTAACCATAGTAGTGTTACATCTTTTCTTTGTCCTTTTCCCTCAATGTCTGCCCATTCTCAGGCAAATAGCAATTACACCCTCCATCAAACTCCAAAATCCACATTTCTAGCATGTCTTGCCTCCTTCTCGTGTCCACCTACTTTATCTGTAATTTCTTCTTGTGTGTTTTGCACGTACCCTTTTGGTTGTTTCTTCCACCTGTCCTGGTCTTCGTGCTGATTGAGTCCAAAAACGACATTCATTGGCTGTACACATTTGACCTTACTGACCAATCTTTTACATAGAAGTGTTACATCTTTTCTTTGGCTTTTTCCCTCAATGTCCTCTCCTCATCCTTATCAAATAGCCGTTAAACCGTATATCAAAGCCCCAAAATCCCACCTTTCTCTTGCCTGCTTATGTCCACCTACTTTATCTGTAATTCCTTCCACCTGTCCTGTTCTTCCTTGCCCTTTCCTTCTTGTGTCCCGTCACATTTCAATAAGCAAACACACTCACATGTTGACATTTGTCTGAATACCACTGCACCTGTCCTCCAAACACAGCCATGCGTCCAGCAGGACTTTGTCTTTGTTCACGTTTGAACTTCAGGGCAGAGTGATTTTTTTCATCAAGAAGAAGAAGAGCCTTTGCACATCCTCCGTGAGAATCCCCTGAGCTTTCATCTGAAGTGCTTTCATGAGCATAATGGGGAAGGCAGGATTGCAGCAGGTTGCATCAAGGTTGCATACACACTGTACAGAGTGAGCAGGAATCAGGAGGTTTGAACATGCGCTCAGACATGATTTGGAGGAAGGGAAGGTACCAATTGTTAAGATATACACCCTGGAAATATGGAGACACTTGGAGGAAATACAACAGTGACGATGATCAAACTGTAAAACGTATAGTATTACTCATGGAAAACTAAGCTGATGCACCTTTCACTTGAGACACTTCTTCCAGAAACCACGACGGCGGTCTCGGTAGTTAGCCTTGACTGGGCTAATGCTATTGCTAGCTATGGACAATTCACTTATTTTCTTACTTTTGTCGTCCCTAGTCTCTGGCTTTTTCGGAGGCATTTTCAGTTTGGTGTTGTACCGATAGTCTCACAAGGCAAATAAGGTTCTTCCGAGCTATAAATGCATGAAATAGGAGTTAGGAACAGGAGTTTGTTTAGGAGCGGATTGCACTGGCTCCGTTCTCTACGCCGCCATCTTGGATCCCCCTTACTTGAGACACTTTATCAAATGTTCAATGCAACAATGGATGAAATGATGAATCCTGCATGTTCTATATATCATTGATTAAGTTACAACTCACTAGGGTTAGGGTTAGGGTTAGGGTTAGGTGTTGTAAAATGTGCTGCTTTGATCCGTTGTCATTGCATCTATATCGATGGAAAGTTGATTGTTAACTGTTGTCCGTCAATATATATGTTTCATGCACATCATTATGTGTTCACTTCATTTATTATGAGTCTGTTTCCATTGCATGTTGATTCTATTGCCAAATTCCCAAACTTTGCGGGGAAATATTTTGAAATCTTTATTACATTTCTGGCGTTTCAATCAAGTTTCTTGGAAGAAATTGACATACAGTGCATGGAGACACCGTTTGCTCACTTTATTACTCAACAAAAGGCATTAATCTGCACTTTTTGCAATAGTAATGGCTCTGTGGGAATACAGTGATCACATGTGAATGATTGCAGACACTCTGTGATATTTAAAACCTTTTTCATCTGTTTACATATTTATATATGAATCTAAAAAGCTGTCTTTATTCTACTTTTAAGTATTGCATTTTGTATTATGGTCATTTGATTCTATTTGACATGCATATAGCTTACTTCTTCCTGCACTTTACTCGTGTTTCTTGCACGATTTATGCCTTTTTTCCTTACTATCTTAAGTATAATGTATCTTGCCTTGTTGGAGCCCTTCATGGCCAAAATCTACGCCGTAGTTTTTGTGCAAATGACAAAACAATCTTCAATGTCCTCCTAAAGATATCCTGAAATCATCTTATTCCACACGTATCTTTGTATGTCTTGATACATCTGCAGTATCACGTCACGCACGGCCCCTCGTTGATAGATATAGATTTGTAGAAAGAGCGTACGAAGAGTCGAGGATGAGCGTGGATGCAGAGACACGTCCTGAGTGAGTTATAGTAAACACGATGAATCATATCTATTCAGAGAGGCTCGTCTGAATCGACCGCCCTCACACCGAGGATCCATGCCCTCATGAAAGAAATACGAGCTGCACAGAACTTTTCTTACAACAAACTTTGCTCTTTTGAATCATTTCTTCTTCCTCCTACCTTCCTCTGGAGAAACACACACTCCTATACACACACACGCTCCTATACACACACACACTCTTTGTTGTGTGCGGATCATTAGTGGACGGAGTGAATCAGCGGTGTGATGCAGGGAGGACATTTTTATTAGAATATTGTTCATTAGAGAAGAAGAAAGGGACTTAGAGAAGGAAATGTGAAGGAACCCCGGAGAGCAGAGCACTTTCTCAGGTGTTGATGAGTTTGATGATGAAAGTGTGTGCTTGTATATGTGTGTGTGTGTGTGTGTGTGTGTGTGTGTGTGTGTGTGTGTGTGTGTGTGTGTGTGTGTGTGTGTGTGTGTGTGTGTGTGTGTGTGTGTGTGTGTGTGTCGCTTCTCGCTCTCAGAGTTTTGACGGAGCATATCCTTGTGGATCTTCCCTCTAATTGAA
Source organism: Dissostichus eleginoides (assembly GCA_031216635.1). NCBI lineage: Eukaryota > Metazoa > Chordata > Actinopteri > Perciformes > Nototheniidae > Dissostichus > Dissostichus eleginoides. The sequence goes on along the minus strand of CM062284.1, from coordinate 4,755,024 downwards.
TCTTTCCCTCAGGGCGTCTACGCTTGTTTATATGCTGACACAATGAAGGTGTGTGTGTGTGTGTGTGTGTGTGTGTGTGTGTGTGTGTGTGTGTGTGTGTTGTGTGTGTGTGTGTGTGTGTGTGGAGGTAGAACAGTGCAAACACACTCTCCTTAATGTTTAATTATAGCCCACCAGCTGGGGAGACAGAGGAAGAGTTATTGATTGAATTAGTCAGATGAATTCATATTTAATGTTCTGCTTTGTCTCCATCCTTCTGCCTTGATTCCTTTAGGTCAATACATCATTGTAATTGAACATATCCCATAAACATGTCTGAAATGAAGCAGTGGAACGTCTCTGTTTTATCCACATGTGCCCAAGAGAAGAGGCTGTTGGGTTCAGAGATTTATCATTAAGCCTTGGGTAAAAACCATCCGTCTTGTCATTTGTAAAGAGAGATAAAGAGCTACTTTTATGGGAAAAACGGTGGTTATTATTATTATATTTTTTAGCAATTTGCTTTTGTAGTTTAAAGAAGTCTGGTGCAACTGATGTCCGTATTGAATTAGAGTTCATGGGATCTAGATCTTTTAGCGTAAGTCTGAGGTTTCTTAATTCAGTCTTTTTCTCTTATTGACGTTCTGATAAAATACAAAATATTATAATTAATATTGGAAGTTTTCAGTCTTTGCAAATTGGAAAGTTCATTGACGTCTTTGAAATATTTGACTGTGCAAATGTACAAACTGTGAACCCTTGATAGTCACTTGGCAGTATTTATCAGTAACTTAAATAGGCTTTGTTGTTGCCATCTTATTTACGTCAAGTTTCATGTTTTTGGTTGTGTTTCTTTGGTTAGGGTTAGAACAACTACAGCTACTACTTGGTGAAAGAGTGGAGCATTGGCTGAGGAAAAACTCAATATATTTTGGGGGTGATCTAAATCACTGGGCAGGAACAAGTGTTAGTTTTCATTTTCCTTCGTGCTTCTGCCAAGGAAGGTATACTTTTGTTTGGGTTTGTAGGGTTTTTTCAGAAGTGTTTGTCTGCAGGATATTGTAATAACTACTGGCCAAATTGTCATGAAACTTGTTGTAAAGGTAAAGCAGGAAGAATCATTACATTTGGAAATATAAAACATGCGTTAGATTTACATTTTGGGCTTTGTTTTGCCATCAGGAAGGTCATGGGTTGGTTGGGCTTGAGGGTTAGGTTAGGGTTAGGGTTAGGTTAGGGTTAGGTTAGGGTTAGGGTTAGGGTTAGAGTTAGGGTTAGAGTTAGAGTTAGGGTTAGGTTAGGGTTAGGGTTAGGTTAGGGTTAGGGTTAGGTTAGGGTTAGGGTTAGGGTTGGGTTAGGGTTAGGTTAGGGTTAGGGTTAGGTTAGGGTTAGGGTTAGAGTTAGGGTTAGAAAAACTACTGACCCAATTTGTATAAAACTTGGTGGAAAGGCGTAGCATTACCTAAGGAAGAACACATTCAATTTTGAAGCAAACCTGAATCACTATGTTGAATGTGTTACTTTTGAATGTAAATGTTTTTTGCTGTCTTGTTCCCGCCAAGAAGGTTTCGTTTTTCGTCGTGTTTGTTGTGTTTTTTCTAAGGTGTTTCTTTCGGTCTGCAGGATTACGTAAAAACTCCTGCTCCAATTTTAATAAAACTTGTTTGAAAGGTGTAACTAAGGAAGAACACGTTTAATTTTGAAGCAAATCTGAATCACTATGTTGAAACCTGTTCACTATGGTAAATGGTTTTTGGTGTCTTGTCCCCGCCAAGAAAGTTCTGTTTTTGGTTGGGTTTCTTTCGGAAGTGTTTGTCTGCAGGACATCGGAAGAGCTACCGGCCCAATCCTGACATTTGGTGAAAGGTTAGCAGAGAAAGATCTATTAATTGTCTTAACCACAGGGCAGTATCATGTGTAAGTCCTCACTTATGTAAATGGCTCTATAGTGAAGGTCTGCTCGGGGCTCTTCTGGTTGTGAAAGTTTTCTCGCTGACCTGTGCAGTCTGATAAGTTTCCTTAATGAGGATAACTTTACACTTTATTCCAGACAGCAGTTTAATCTACACTTTGCAAAGTTTTCCTTTGTTATCGTAAATTAGAGAAAGACCAATTATTCAAAAAAACATTGTTGATGTCAGCAAATTATATGACCGTGTCTATATTTGTTTTTAGGGGGTAATTATGAATTATAAGGTCTGGTTATTATGCTGGTGTTATGCAAACAGAGATGAGAGAAAACAAAGATTTACCAGTGACCTTTCAACATGTCTTAATGTTTGAGACAGTCGCCAATTTGATCAGACTTTTCAGATTGTATGGAGCTTATGTCACATACAAACCACAAACATGTTTGTGTGTAGTGAATTGTGTTGTTTTGGTTTTCTGGACAAACTTTTAAACTTATTAAGATGATGGAAAGTTGTCTAGGAGTAAAAACAAGTTGTACAAGTTATACATAGAATATAGTCAAAAAAGTCATGCTGGTTTGTTTGATCTAATGGTGTAGGAAACATAATTGACTAAATTAGCCATTTATGAAACAACAAACCGTAAATCAGTCTATATTTAGTTGCTGGAGAAATGACATGCATTGTGTTAATCACTGCTGGACGTTAATGATAACAAAGACAACACATGCAGCTCATTATTTTTAATTAGCCCCAACTTCTTAATCCTTTACGGTCATTCTGCAGGAACTACAACAACAGTTTGTTCTCAGAAAACTTTCAGTTCCAGCGCTCTGAAACTCCAGCGTCTGTCTGAGCTTTTGTTTCCTGTTTAACGATCCCACTCTGCGTACTGATTGATCTTTTTAATTGCATCCCTTTGGACTCACACAATATATCCGTGCATCCTCCAGTGTGTGACATAACGCAGCCATCATTACCCGACCCAGGTGCATTGTGGTCTCAGACTCCACTCCCCTCCAGCCTGTATCTATTATTCAATATTACTGTTCAATACTGCATTGGGAGAGCTGCACATTGAAGCCTCCTCTATCCCTCAGAACTGCTTCAAATGAGAGGATCCTGCAGCACAAGATGTATGTCCAATGCCCGATGTGCAGAGGCACTTTCTTTAGAGGTGTGTGAGGTCAAAGTTTTAGAGGTTGAGGTGGAAGATGAGGACTTTAATACAGAACAAAGTTAGCTTCTGTCACGGTGCAATACTTTGGTAAACTATTCAGAACTAAAGACATTTACTGTAAACTTCCTTAAAGTTTTAGGACTTTATTACAGTCAGAAAAAAGTATCTCTGTGATTAATATTAAACGTATTTCTCACAAAAAGATTTTGAAGAACTCTTGAAGTAAATGAACTCTTTCGTCCTTCTTGAGGCCCACAAACATTTTCTCAGAATTAGACGTTTTTTCTCATAATTTGACTTTTTTCTATTATTTTCACTTTTCTGTTAATTTCACTTTTTTCTCATTATTTGACTTTTTTCTAAGAATTTGACTTTTTTCTAAGAATTTGACTTTTTTCTAAGAATTTCACGTTTTTTCTTATAATTTGACTTTTTCTTAACATTTTGACCTTATCTCACAATTGGTCAAATCTTCTCATAATTTGACTTTTTTTACGACTTTTTACTTAAAATGTTGACTAATTTCCTTGGTTTTAGGACTCATTCCAGCATTACTATACATTTCCAATCTAATGCCACCTGTATGATTTACATTATTAATTTACACAATCAAAAAACACATCTTAACTTGACACTATTATAGAAATACAGATTGACAGACATGACGGGAAAAGTTGAACAAATCTGCCTTTCACTTTGTTGTTCGTCCATTATTCACTGGTATTCTTTCCGCTGTAGCCCCACGCTGACCCGTCTGTATTAACGGTCAAAAGGATGAATGAGAAAGTGGCTGCAAATGAAATAATAGACAGACGGGTCATTTGTCTTTACAATCACTAAAACACAAACACTTCCATGACAAACTATCCTTCTGCTTTAACGATGTTAACCATGCTGGATGTCAACGCAGTACAGTGTATAATATATGTGGCTATACTTGTGTCATTCAGTGTGTGTGTGTGTGTGTGTATGTGTGTGTATTTGTGTGTGTGTGTGTGTGTGTGTCTGTGTGTGTGTGTCTCTGTGTGTGTGTGTGTCTCTGTGTGTGTTTGTGTGTGTGTGTGTGTGTGTGTATGTTTATGGAGCAGTGGCAGTCTTATCTGTGTTTAGTCCCATCATTGATTGGTGTCACTTCGCTCAGGCTCCAGGCATTTAACCTCGGCACATTAAGAATGACCGCTTGGTCAATACAATTTATGTTCTATGCATCAGGGGGTCTTCACACTCACACACTCACACACTCTCAATCTGGATATTCTCAGTGTCAAACACCTCTTTAGTTAACAGCTGGGTGAAATATGAGCCAATCCTGAATTTGCTCATTCAAATGCTATATCTTCTTTCAACAGTTACTTTATTTTAATAACATTTTGTATTATTATTTTAATGTTTTATTGTATTTTGTCTTTATTTTTACCTTGTGTGTGAATCCTGTTTTTAACTCTGTATAAACGCCTGAATTATATTTTGACTTTTGTTCTCAGAATTTGACTTTTTTCTCATAATTTCCCCAAGGGGATAAATGAAGTTCTATCTTATCTCATCATTCCAGACTCCCCAGAATCCTCTTTGGCTCATTGGTCCTCTTTTAAAACGTTATTTGATCATGCATTGAGTGAAAGTGTGTATCACAAATCAGAAGAGTTTGTACATTTGTAGGTATAATGAGGTCACTGGAGAGAGCCTAGAGAAATGTGATGTTTTCTGTCATTGCTGCAAGCTTCTGTTTCCCATCTTTGTTATATTCCTTGACTTCTGTTCTCCACGTGGTTCGAGCGAGCGTCCATGTTGGTGATCCTGCTGAACTGCGTGACTCTCGGCATGTTTCATCCCTGCGAGGACATCGTCTGCAGCTCCGACCGGTGCCACATCCTGAAGGTAAGACACTTTATGGCTTCAAGAGTTATGGATTCAATGTGTTTTCTTGTCACACTTTCTTTCATATGTACACACAGAGATGGCAAAAGTACACACATCCTTTCCTCAAGTAGAAGTACAGATACTCGTGTTTCAAAATACTCTGGTAGAAGTAGAAGTACTGACTAAACTTCTTTACTCAAGTAAAAGTAAAGAGGCTTTGAAATGTACTTAAGTAAAAAGTACCCAGCTGTTTTAAAGAGTACCTGACCTCCCTTTATATTAATAGAACAATAATGTCATTGTTAGCTAATGAATGTTTCCATGCTGAACAACGGCAACATGACAACGTTTTCATTGGTCCCTCTTCTTTAGAGAAGACCAGGAAATGATGGATACACGGATCGTGTTCAAATCAATAGGCACGCAATGACTCTAAATAATAATGATCACGCCACCAAACACACATTCAAACTAAAGGAACCAGCCTGTTTGGAAAATGAAAGAAGTAGAAAGTACAGGTATTTGTGTTCAAAATGTAAGAAGTAGAAAGTACAGGTATTTGGGTTCACAATGTAAGAAGTAGAAAGTTCAGGTATTTGTGTTCAAAATGTAAGAAGTAGAAAGTACAGGTATTTGTGTTCAAAATGTAAGAAGTCAAAGTGAAAAGACGTCAGAAAATAAGTAGTGGAGTAAAGTACTGAAACCAGAAACATGTACTTAAGTACAGTAACGAAGTATTTGTACTCCTCTATTTCCCACCTCTGATGGTAAATCTAAAATGCTGAATCCATTTTCCCCGAAGCATTGGCAGAAATGTACCTTAAGGACTTTTTACATTGTGATGGAAATGGCTGTTTTGAGCAACAATACTGGAAAACACAAAGGGGACAAATGAACGCTGGAACTGGTGTCTTACAATGCTGAAGCTTTATTGAAAGGCTTGGCGAAGGAAAACAGTAGATGAACAATAGGTATGCAGACGCATTCAATGCCACCGTGTTTTCTGCCAAACACGCCTCGTGTATGCATATTTAACTCATTCTTAGATTCAAAGCATGTCTATACTCTATGATCAAAAACAGAGGCACTACATGAGGCGCTTTCACACCGGAGTACTTTTCCCTCCGCTAGGCCGATAGGGGGGGAGATTTGGTTTCACACCAAAAAGGATCTGGGCCTAGTCCCTAGTTCGCGCGAACCTTTTCACCCCCAGATAGTCCCTGCTACAGAGGTAGTACTTTCCTGAGGAGGAAATGGTTCGTGGGTGTGTCGGCCACACTAACAATTTCTGATTGGCTGGGCGAATTGCAAACCACGCCCCGTAAAACTCAGAAAAGTTTTGTGAACCCAAAGCAGAAGAAGAAGAAGAAGTGACGTCAGCGGCTTCATTTGCCTAATCCTCCCTCAGGGACTTATTCCAGTGATCTACTAGGACAGTTCGAGGGACTAAAGAGTTTGGGGGGAACAAGTACCAGGGACAAGTACCGGCTAAGTACTTGCTGTGAAAGCGGCTATGGAGATTAAAGGAGCCCTTTTATTCTTTCTGGGGTTTTTCCTATTCTGTTGTGTGTTATATAGGTTTGAGTGCATGTAAAGGGTCTGCAAAGGGATACAAATACCAATATAAACCTACATTTGAGCATAATATCCTATAACAGAGGCGCTACCTGAACATTAAAGGGGGAATATTCTGCTTATTGGGGTTTTCTCTATTCTGTAGTGTGTTATATAGGCTTTAGTGCATGTAAATGGTGTGCAAAGGGATCCATCCATCCATCTTCTCCCGCTTATCCGTGGTCGGGTCGCGGAGGTAGCAGTTCCAGCAGAGAGCCCCAAACGTTCCTTTCCCTGGCCACATCAACCAGCTCTGACTGGGGGATCCCAAGGCGCTCCCAGGCCAGCGAAGAGATATAATCCCTCCACCTGGTCCTAGGTCTACCCCTCGGTCTCCTCCCAGCTGGACGTGCCTGGAACACCTCCCTAGGGAGGCGCCCAGGTGGCATCCTTACTAGGTGCCCGAACCACCTCAACTGGCTCCTTTCGACGCGAAGGAGGAGCGGTTCAACTCCGAGTCCCTCCCGGATGACTGAACTTCTCACCTTATCCCTAAGGGAGACGCCAGCCACCCTGCGGAGAAAACCCATCTCGGCCGCTTGTTATCCGCGATCTCGTTCTTTCGGTCATGACCGTGCAAAGGGATACAAAATACTAATATAAACCAGAAAATGAGCTAATATGTCCTCTTTAACTGTTGATTTAAATTATTTTTGAGATGTCCTGTGAAAGAATTATGCAATAGGACACATTTATTCCCCTTAATTAATCATTTTTGATCTTTACTAAACAAGACAGGTTCACAAAGGCCTTCCAGTGGGATGTGCATGAAGACAAATGAAAACACAGATTACTGAAACTACATTTGCTCTCTGATCTATGTGACAC
>CM062284.1:4527653-4742653 GCA_031216635.1 Dissostichus eleginoides | reverse complement strand
AACTTTAGCAGAGTGGTAATTTGTTGAGGACTTCAATCACCTTTAAAGATCTCCTGCCAACATGTTCCTGATTATAACCACGTCAGAAACACACGCAGAAATGTGAATCATGTGCAGGAATGTTTCTGATCGTTTCAACACTTGTTTCAACAGCGATCATGTATATCTGATTTGACACTTTGATTCATTAGGGAGTGTTTGGAGTGCTTCAGTGATTAAGAGCACTCAGAAGACACAGAGGAGGTGATGAGAGCGGCTGTGATTGTCACGAGTATACAAGGAGTGGACCCAAAAGCACGAATGCAGACACAGGATTCATTACATTACATGTCATTTGTTAGACGCTTTTATCCAAAGCGAGGAGCAATTTGGGGTGAAGTGTCTCAGGGACACAACGACATGCTGACTGCAGTGGGACTCGAACTTGCTACCCCCGGATTTGAAGTCCAGCACTCTATCCACTGAGCCACAGCCGCCCACACGTACTCAAGTATCAATAGTCTTTATTTGAAAAGCAGTTATATTACAAAATATATATACAATAAAGAATCTACACTAATGCTTACCTAACAATAAACTAGAAAAATACTATTACCTGATCTTACCTTACTATAACTAAATATGTGGACAATGACTGTAACGATGCTAAGATGCAAATAGGATAACGCTGGAGAGTTTGGCAAAAGACACAAGACAATCTGGCAACAGACAAAGGGAGACAGGACACTATATACAAAAGGTAAGTGGACACAGGTGGAACCAATCAGGGGCGGGGCAGACACTGACGATGGCGGGAAGTAAAGGAAACAGGAACGAGACAAGGTGAATACAAATTAAAACAGGAAGTGAAACATAAAAAACGTAATAACAAAAAACATTTAACACAGTTGCCGACACACAACAGTGATGCATTGATAACACACATTAAAGCTGCTGATGGTGGACACGTGGGTTTACACCCGCTCGTAGGCAATGTGAGAATTAACATTATCACACACAATAATCCATAATTAGCCTGAATCATTCTTCTTCTTTTTCTTTGATATATTCAGTGTTACAGCAGGAAAGTGCAGATAAAGACAATTCAAGAGTAGACTCAAATATTTAATACAGAGGCAAGCATGCTTTTTAAAATATCGCAAAAAAACCAACATTATTTCATTATTAGAAAATGAATAATAAATAGATATACAGAATATAATATCACTGGATTAAAAATGAATATGTCACAATCTGAAACCCATTCTTGCCTTGGCTACAACTTGTTTGTCCTGCTACCCCTTTTCTTCTTTAAAGAGGACATATTTTGCTCCTTTTCAGGTGCATTTTAGTATATAGTGATTGGCCAACTGCTTAGAGAGGAGAGAAACTGAGGAAACACGGGGATTAGAGCCTTTGCAGACCGTTCACATGCACTAAAACCTATAGAACATACTACAGGAGAGGTAAAACCCCAAAAACCATGATAGGGCCTCTTTAATATATCATCAGGTGTCACATCCAGTCTTATCATGAACACATACACAAGTATAGTCAAAGTTATTGAAAGCAATCACATGAAAAGTGGTGCATAAGCATGTAGAAAGTTCCATCATCACTTCCAACAGAGTGATACTCTTTCCCGGGAGGAAAGATAAGAGGGAGATAAAGATGAGAGAGAGGGGAGTCGGGGAGGAAGAGGAGGAGGAGGAAGAGGAAAAGGAGGAATGCCAGTAGCTGACATCCAGCAGGAATCCCGTCCAGCTGTTACTGCAGAGAGGAGGGAGAGATAAGAGAGGCTGAGGGCCAGAGACATAAGTGTGTATCCCAGTCTATAACACTTCTTCATTATATTATGATAAGACACGTTTTTTTTTTACCAAAAAGCAAGTGGTGGTGTAGGAATGAGTCCTAAAACCCGGAAAGTTGTCATAAATGTAGCACCTCCTGTCGCCTGGTCTGGAACTCAATGGTTTACTGAATGTGTTTTTGGTTGTTAGTCTGAAATAAGGTCTGTGGTTAACACAAGCTGAAGAGATTTTAATTGTACGACATCAAATATGTCAGTAAAAACCCCACTGGTCGATTTAAAAACAGAGGTTGCTAACAAGTGTCTAAATGAGACGACTAAACGTCATCACGCCCAACATTAGCCACCTCTAGCTTAGCGGTGGTGACGTGAAGTCATGTGACCGTACTGAAGTTCCTTTATAGCCCAACATTAGCCACCTTTAGCTTAGCGGTGGTGATGTGAAGTCATGTGAACGTGCTGTAGTTCCTTTATAGCCCAACATTAGCCGCCTTTAGCTTAGCGGTGGTGACGTGAAGTCATGTGACCTGAAGTTCCTTTATAGCCCACCATTAGCCGCCTTTAGCTTAGCGGTGGTGACATGAAGTCATGTGACCGTGCTGTAGTTCCTTTATAGCCCAACATTAGCCACCTTTAGCTTAGCGGTGGTGACGTGAAATCATGTGAACGTGCTGTAGTTCCTATATAGCCCAACATTAGCCACCTTTAGCTTAGCGGTGGTGACATGAAGTCATGTGACCGTGCTGTAGTTCCTTTATAGCCCAACATTAGCCACCTTTAGCTTAGCGGTGGTGACGTGAAGTCATGTGAACGTGCTGTAGTTCCTTTATAGCCCAACATTAGCCACCTTTAGCTTAGCGGTGGTGACGTGAAATCATGTGAACGTGCTGTAGTTCCTATATAGCCCAACATTAGCCACCTTTAGCTTAGCGGTGGTGACGTGAAATCATGTGAACGTGCTGTAGTTCCTTTATAGCCCAACATTAGCCACCTTTAGCTTAGCGGTGGTGACATGAAGTCATGTGACCGTGCTGTAGTTCCTTTATAGCCCAACATTACCCGCCTTTAGCTTAGCGGTGGTGACGTGAAGTCATGTGACCGTGCTGTAGTTCCTTTATAGCCCAAAATTACCCGCCTTTAGCTTAGCGGTGGTGACGTGAAGTCATGTGACCGTCCTGTAGTTCCTTTATAGCCCAGCATTAGCTTTTTACTTCATAAAGTTGTGTTAATATCTGGGGATTATCCTGCTGAACAAAACGTCTAAGTATCATAAAAGTTGCGATTATTTTCTGCAAATAATCCAAAATCCAAATGTGAACCAGGGAGATGCTGCCTTCAGGGTCCACTACTTAAATCTGTCATCACTACTCCACTTTGTTGGGCTTTTCCTGCTATGACAAGTCAAAATGTCTGCTTTGAATAATGTGAATAATGTCCTATAACATTATTATAGCCGCATTAGCAGTCTGTAGGGACTCGGCTTGGGAACCAGAGGGTCGCTGGTTCAAATCCCTGAATGGACAAAGCATAAAATGTGGACTTGTATTTTAAAATGTTTCATTTTGACGATTTGGTTCCAGTTCAAATCTTCCATTTCAATTCAACAGCTTTATTAGCATGACCTTAATTACATACAGTATTGCTAAAGCTCTGTATAGTTGCAACATCCATACATCTAATTGGATATATGCAATTTAATTAATTTCTTTGCCAGTTTGTTACTTCGTAGATACTTCATAGTTGGTAGTCCTGTGCCTATAGTTTTCATATAACTTCTACTGTTGCTGTTACTAGTCCCGTACTGACAGTTTATGATGTATGGCTCTCACTGTATGTGCACACACTGTGTTATAAACATGAGCGTCTGGAGAGTCTTTATAGGGTTCGTCTGGTGCACAGGAAGTGAGGCTTTTCCATTTCTGGCAGCAGCAGCAGTTTGTTTGGAATAAATATAGACGGATGAGCAGCCTTATCTGCCACCTACACAAAATCAAAAGACTTTACAGTACTGCCAACACGGCTTCATTGACAAATGATCTTTTAAAAGAGATGCAGGGCACAACCACAGCAGCAATAAATATGATATCAGTAGCAACGCATGCAAAAGCTGAATAGAAACAGGCTTTCGATGTGGCAAAGATTAATGCTCAACCATCACTTATATTGTCTGAAATTGCTGGGTTTTTGCAGATTCATCCATCACTGTTTCAAAGAGTTTTTGGTTGCATTGACTCCTCACAAGTTGTCATTTTCTTGGCTTATTTCACTCTTTCAAGGTGGATAAAAGCCAATTTGGCGAGGCTTGTCTCAACCAGGAAAAGGCTGGATGATATTATAATTAAAGGGGCCCTATTCTGCTCATTTTCAGGTTTCATGATTGTATGGCGGCGTGTGGTGCAGTGGGTTAGTGCGTAGGTGTTCGGATCAGGGGGTCACAGGTTCAAACCCCACTGCAGTCAGCATGTCGTTGTGTCCCTGAGACACTTCACCCCAAATTGCTCCTGTGGGGATTGTCCACAGTATAGAGTATGTAAGTCGCTTTGGATAAAAGCGTCTAACAAGTAACATGTAATGAAATGTATGAAGTGTCTCTACTTTAAAGAGTCCTCTCTTGCTGATGTTCAGGTGTATATCAGTATGTAGTGTCTCTACTTTAAAGAGTCCTCTCCTGCTGATGTTCAGGTGTATATCAGTATGTAGTGTCTCTACTTTAAAGAGTCCTCTCCTGCTGATGTTCAGGTGTATATCAGTATGTAGTGTCTTCACTTTAAAGCGTCTAACAAGTAACATGTAATGAAATGTATGAGGTGTCTCTACTTTAAAGAGTCCTCTCTTGCTGATGTTCAGGTGTATATCAGTATGTAGTGTCTCTACTTTAAAGAGTCCTCTCCTGCTGATGTTCAGGTGTATATCAGTATGTAGTGTCTCTACTTTAAAGAGTCCTCTCCTGCTGATGTTCAGGTGTATATCAGTATGTAGTGTCTCTACTTTAAAGAGTCCTCTCCTGCTGATGTTCAGGTGTATATCAGTATCTAGTGTCTCTACTTTAAAGAGTCCTCTCCTGCTGATGTTCAGGTGTATATCAGTATGTAGAGTCTCTACTTTAAAGAGTCCTCTCCTGCTGATGTTCAGCTGTATATCAGTATGTAGTGTCTCTACTGGGACATGTCTCCATGTTTTAATGTTCAAAAAGCTCTTTATTTTTCTCATACTGCCTGTGCTGCAGCACCTCTTTTCACCCTCTGTCTGAAACCAGAGCCCAGTCTGCTCTGATTGGTTAGCTGGTCGGCTCTGTGGTGATTGGTCAACCACTTAGAGATGTCCCGCCCCTTAGCCTATCACGTACAATAGAAGCGTGAGTGTCCCATATTGATGTCACTATGTTCCTGAAGTAAACAAAGGGATCCATTGGAGGCGTTTCAGTACATTAACTACATTTTACTACACAATCAATACTTCTCATACTCCCTGTGCTGCAGCACCTCTTTTCACCCTCTGTCTGAAACCAGAGCCCAGTCTGCGCTGATTGGTTGCCTTGCCACTGCCATAGTGATGTCACTATGTTCTGTAACTTTGGAATTTTAGCCTTTGCAGACCATTTACATGCACAAAATCCTATATCACACACTACAGGAAGGGAAACCCCCAAAAGAGAAACAGGTTATTATTATTTTGGGGATTTTCCAAAAGGGTTGCTTTAAAATAAGCCAGGGAGATGTCCCTCTGTGAGTCTCTTCAATAGAAGAGAGTGCAGCGGCGAGGATAAATTAGGAAGTGTGTGTGAAGTGAGCCGCTCAGCACAGGTCAGTGTGTGTCCTCCCTCTGAGGCAGGAGTGTGTGTGTGTGTGTGTATGTGTGTGTGTGTGTGTGTGTATGTGTGTGTGTGTGTGTGGAGGTAGAACAGTGCAAACACACTCTCCTTAATGTTTAATTATAGCCCACCAGCTGGGGAGACAGAGGAAGAGTTATTGATTGAATTAGTCTGATGAATACATATTTAATGTGTGTGTGTGTGTGTGTGTGTGTGTGTGTGTGTGTGTGTGTGTGTGTGTGTGTGTGTGTGTGGACGTACAGTGACAGCAGTGAGTGTTACTGTAAAAATGTATAAGGAACCTTTAGCCTGTAATTGTTAGTTGTTTTTTCTCCGCTGTACGTTGGTATATTAATTCCAATCCATGTTCATCAGCAACATGCAACACGCTTCACGCTCCACTGGTGTGTGATACAAGTTTCGGGGAATCAATTTCCTGATTGCAAAGACCGGGAAAGCCTCAGGGCGGGAAGTCCAACGCATTTTAATCCCAGCTGTGCGTCGAGTGTGTTTGCATATGTTTAGCGAAAACCCTATGGAAGGTCGAGCTTGGTGACATTAGTTGAATGTCAATATATAAAGAGTCCCTGATGGCTTAGTCCCATGTTGTATGTGTTATAGTTTGCACGTTCATGCATGTGTTTTGTGTGTGTGTGTGTGTGTGTGTGTGTGTGTGTGTGTTAAGATAGTGTCACCATCACCCTGAGTCTTATGCAGGCTTTAGCTAATGCTAAATAAATGAGTAATTACTTCCCAGAAGAGACGAGAGGACATGGTGCTGTCATTATCACAACAAAAAGAAGAGACAGAAGGATGGAGTTTAAGAGGAGAGTCATTTTTACTCAACATGGCCGTACATTTTTCTATTTGACATTGTGAAAATAGTCGTAAAGTGATGACTTATGTTGTGGGTTAAACTGAAAGTTAGCATCTCTCTGGTTCAATCCACAAAAATCCAACATGATTTCTCCATTGGATTTAGATTTTCTGTGGCAAACTAACTTGTATGATACTTACATGTTACCAGCACATTCAGAAAAACATTGACTTCCAGACAAGTGGACAGGAAGTGCAAAAACTGTACCACATTTCTACCACATTTCCGGGTTTTAGGGCTTATTCCTACACCACCTCCTGTGTGTTTGACCCCGCACATGTCTGTCACACACACTCTCAAGGTCAATTAGCTCTGCTCTGAGGTTTCCAAATTGGAAGAAATATCAGGTGAGAATCCATCAACACGTATTGATCATCACCTGATAGCAACTCAACACAATACCTGTCACCTCTGTGTCCTTTGGCAGATAAAAGTTACTTCTAGAAGACAGAACATTCAGATTGTATTTAGCTTAAAGAGGCCCTATTGTTCTTATTCGTTATTATGTGTGGTTCTAGTGCATGGAACATCAGCGGAAGAGGACTCTTTAAAGTAGAGACACTACATACTGATATACACCTGAACATCAGCAGGAGGGGACTCTTTAAAGTAGAGACACTACATACTGATATACACCTGAACATCAGCAGGAGAGGACTCTTTAAAGTAGAGACACTACATACTGATATACACCTGAACATCAGCAGGAGAGGACTCTTTAAAGTAGAGACACTACATACTGATATACAGCTGAACATCAGCAGGAGAGGACTCTTTAAAGTAGAGACACTACATACTGATATACATCTGAACATCAGCAGGAGAGGACTCTTTAAAGTAGAGACACTACTTACTGATATACACCTGAACACCAGCAGGAGAGGACTCTTTAAAGTAGAGACAATACATGCTGATACACCTGAAAATGAGTAGAATAGCGCCCCTTTAAACAACATTTTGTTTTCGGTGGTGTTGACTATGCCTCACTGAACAATCTGCTCTGCCTCTGGAGTTGTTGCACAGTATGTCAAACATCTGGACTGATGTTCGGTCAGTATTTGGGAAAGACCCGAGGCAGAAACAGACTGTCTGACTGACTCCTGGAAACAACAGTGCAATCCCAAATGTTGTGTAACATCTGTTGGGATTTCCAGACAGGAATGTTCTTTAAAGACGGGATGGATGTGCACACACACACACACACACACACACACACACACACACACACACACACACACACACACACACACACACACACACAAAAACACACACACACACACACACACACATTCCCGTGTGAACCTCTACATATGAACTTTAGAGCGGCGAGGAAGCAGGGTTTGATATATTTATACATTTCTCTGTTTGGATGACTCATATTTCAGTGGGTGTCCTGCGCCTTGATCTCCTTCCAGAGTATTTCTCTTTCACTTTGTTTAGTTTTTTTTCACGTTGAGCTGCATTCCTTCCCCTCATCATCTCTTGTACTTTTTTTGAAAATACATTTTTTATTGATTTTCATATTTGAAAGAAATGAGTCCATCCTGTCCTCGTTCTTCTCGCCCTTCAGTCCGGTCGGATAATGATTAGAAAAGATGGAGCGGATGCCAGACAGCCAGACGGACAGTAATGAGTTCAGGAATACTGATCAGTGCAATGAGCGCCTTGTTCCAGGTTATTACATTTAATACTGGGGGGGGGGCATTTGTCACTTGACTTCCTGTGAACGGTTCAAGGTGGCATCACGGTGGGTGCAAAGCCATCTTTAGGGCCGTCATGTTGCATCATTTATGCTGAAGAGTCCTTGAGCAACACACTAAATCCTTGCAGATGCATGGAGGTTATCTTCTTTATTCTTTTCTTCTAAAGCCCCACTCCCCCAGTGAGCCTCTTGACAACAGGGCAAAGAGAAAAGAGGATTCCTCTCTGCAGGAATTAATAAAGAATCACTTTACTGTCAAAGGTTCCCAGTGGGATCTTTTTGAAAGTCAAATTTGACTGGTATTAGAGCTTGACTCATGCACTTGAAATGGCTGATAATAATGGGCGATTTCCTTGGTTGCGGTCAAAAAGGGGTTCAAATCTGCTTCATTCAACATTTCAAACATGTTGAATCAAAAAGAAAGCCTAAGAAAAGACACAGAACTCAGAAAATACCGTGATGTGTTGACGCTATTAATCATGTTACAGTAATTAGCGCCACGTTCATAGTTTTGTTTCAATGTATATATATAAGTCTGGTAGATTTAAGACAGGAAGTGAAACCAGACAAGACACAAGCAGAGAATACTTTTCAAAAATAGATCGGGAAACAATACAAACCAAAATCATGATAATCAGAAAGCCCGTCATCCTGAAAACACGCTCCAATAATCTGAAATAAACCACTATCGGGACAAAATTGGGTCTTGTTCCCAAATAATGTTGTGTAATATCTTTCGTGAACCACTGTCTGATCCATTAGAGCCACAGTGAGGTTGGCATTGGTGGTTTTGGGTGAACTGTTTAAAGAACTGTTGGAAAGATGTCCATAAAGTGTGGTAAATACATTCATGTTCCCCTCAGGATGAATGGTAGCAAGTCAAGTGATCCTCTGACTTTTCATTTCTAACTATCACTAGATAAAGAGTTCAATTTTCTCCAATACTTTGCATTAAAACCAGTCATATCTGCATCATCCTTAGCGGTACTTTGTGTTCACTTTCCCTCATAATGCTAACCTGTGTTTTGTTTCTCTCTTTCCGCAGAAATTCGATTACTTCATCTTCGCGTTCTTCGCCATCGAGATGGTGATCAAGATGTTGGCTCTGGGGATCTTTGGCAAGAAGTGTTACCTCGGAGACACGTGGAACCGCTTGGACTTCTTCATCGTATTGGCTGGGTGAGTTGCACGCACAAAGGAGTCACGAACGAGGACAGAATCTGGAGTCTAGATGTTTTTTTAGCTCCTAAATGCAATAATAGTCTCTGATTTCAACAAGCTGCTGCAGGGTTTTCTGAGCACATCACATTGGATTTGCAGCATGAAGCCAGTCCTCTGAGTGACATCAGGCTTCCTCGCTGTGCGCTTCGCTGGGTTTGTCGTGAAATAAATGTACCATGAATGTCCTTTAAAAAAGCCTTTTAGGGAGAAATTGGTAGCAAGTACCCTCTTAAATTCTTAAGTGCTGAGAATCTGTCAGCTGGAGAGAGCGAGATCAGATTTTACGAGATGGGGTGTGAATGCTTACTGTGTTTTCCCTTTCAACTTGTTTACCTTGTTTACTTGTGAATGCTGAGTGCTTGAAAACTTCCAGACATGAAACACAAATGCAAGTAAGTGCAAATGTAGGCGCAGAATACACTTGCAAAGACTCACACAAATCCACTTTTATACCTTACAGACATACAATGCATGAACACAGCAGGCTCACCACACACACACACACACACACACACACACACACACACACACACACACACAAACACACACACACACACACACACACACACATACACACTGCTCCATGTCAGCAATGCACACACACTGTAATTTGATTAAACATGTTACAGAACATAGCCTGCTGCTTTCAGTCTGACATTTTCATCACACCACATCCCCTGCTGGTTTTTAATGCCATCCTTCTGCCACAGCTTCTGTTGTCCATCAGTGGGAACAGGCCACACTTCCTTCTCCGTGTGTGTGTGTGTTCTGAGTGTGTGTGTGTGTGTGTGTGTGTGTGTGTGTGTGTGTGTGTGTGTGTGTGATTGTGTGTGTGACAAAGCATGTCCTTCAGCAGCTGAGATCAGTTGCATTTCACCTACTTGGATCTGATATCACACTTTTAAAGCAGAGCTGTGAGCAGCAGCTGTTGGCTTCAGTCGAAGGTCGCTGTCTTTTATGATGTGTCAACCCTCAGATTTCTCCTTATTTAAATCAGAATCAAAAGAAAATACATATATTCAATAAAAATGTATACAACATTTTTTATACAAACATAATAACTTAAAGTAGGGGTGTGCAATGAAATGAAGAATTAAAACAGAATTAAAATATGTCTATAAACAAGAAATTAAAGGGAAACATCTGGCAAATATTTAAAAAAAATATGCAAATTGTACTTCACTATACGACATTTATATTACAATATGTACAATAAAGTGACAATTCACCCCAAAATAAAAATACACACTCTTCTTATACCTGTAGTGCTCGTCATCAGTGTAGATTGTTTGTTTTTAGTTGCAAAGCATTGCAGATTTGATCCTTTTTATTCAACATAATACAACCAGGTTCACTTGTGGTGCAGAAATTGCCCCAAAAGACATTTAAAAAATCTACAGTAATGTGTCTTTGCAGAAATCATGACGGCGGTAAATGGTTCCTACATTAAGCTGCTCAGAGGACGACTATCTGGAGTAACTGGTCATGATTTGTGGAAGAAACATAGCTATATATTTCTTTTTCTGTTGACAAAATTGCACTTTAAACTCAACAAGCCGAGTGCCATTTATTTCCATTACACTGCAGAGAAAGCAGATATCTCTCTCGTTCTTTTTATACCTGCATTGCACTGCTGCGGGGGAATATTTTAGGATCATAGAAAGGGAAAGCTGCAACCTGATTGGTCGTCAGGAAACAACTTATCCAGTGCCAGAGTACCAGGAGGAACAAGATGGGAAATACCTTAACGTCTGATATTCAGGCGTTAATCCAGCGAGTGAGAAGTAGGCCAGTATAGCAGGTTCTAATTAAAACGGCAGCAACAGGCATGGAAACAGGTGCATTACAGAGGAACTGTGGAGATATAATGTACCGGTGCAGGAAACTGGGTCAGTGTCGCCGTGCACGAGAGAATATGCATAAAGAATATAGGAAAATAGTGAAATTGAGCTTAATATCACATAATACATCTTTGTTATGTATTGCAATGCGAGATAACAATGAAACATTTTAAAATCATAACTCAGAAGGTCTTGTTTTTTGAGTTAATTATAATTATGCAGTGATTTGACTTGGATATTCCCAAACCAACGGTCATAAAAGTTCACGTAAAGAAATGTTCACTTTTTAGAAGCAGGAACCAATGATTTGTTGGTATTTTTGTTTAAAGGTCCCATGTCATGGCCATTTCTACTGATCATAATTCCATTGTTGAGGTCTACTAGAATAGATTTACATTGTTCAATGTTCCAACCTCACATTGGTTTCTCATACAGCATCTCTGTATAGTATGTGTATTCACTCTCTGTCCTAAACGGCTTGTTGGAGCTCCTGCCCCCCCCTCCCTGTGAGCCCAGTGTGCTCTGATTGGTCGGGACATTGCGAGGCTCGTTGCTGTCGTCTATGCAAGTCAATGGGGACTCCCTGTTAGTTAGCCAAGGGATCCTGGTGTGTGAGGTGCTCCGCGGATTGGTCCATTTGGGCCAACCCGGTAATTTGTTGTTGATTTGGGTGTTCACCCGTCACAGAACCCAGGAAGCAAACAATGGAAAAAGAGAAATGTCCAACGAGGGATTCTGGGGCAGCATAGACAGGTCTTTTCTGTGTTAGAGTTCTACTCGCTACAGGGTGTACTTTGAGGGTTTGTGACTCTGCAGACCGTTTACATGCAGAAAAACCTTCATAACACACACATGGGCCCTTTAAAGACCCAGTGAAGTGTGCGCCGGTGCATGATCTGTTATGCTAATACGTATAGTAATGACCAAAATTGTCCATTGGAACCCATATAAAAGATGTTGGAATAGCAACGAATTTGACGAGTTGGAATTTTCCGCTGGGAAATCCGCCTTCGTGGGCGTGGCTTGCGATCTACTGCGTGACGTCAGAAGATGGGCTCAGCCGAAGTGTTTACATTCACCACCGTTCATTTTGTCTCTGTTTCAAAGTGGAATTTACCAACGTTTTTGAGCGAGTATTTTATTGGAAAGTGTTTCGCAGTCGACTGGAAGTGATTGCCAATCGAGGAAACCTGACAATGGAGGCGACAGTGAAGAAAAAGGGAGGAAAAACACACGGGAAGCGATGCATTGCCGCTGGCTGTGGTAATGTCAATTCTGCCGAAGTGGCGATGTTTCTGTTCCAAAAGATGAAGGTGAGTGGCTGGTGTCATTGTTTCGTAGATTCGTAGATTGTTTATGAAAAATAAAGGCCACTGTGTTTGTGTCTATAACAAGACTATCATGGCGGCGGCAGAGCTCAAGTCGAGTTTCTCCGCCTGGAGATATTCTCACTATTTCACTTTTGTCGAGCACAAAGAAAAGAACGTTTTAGTTAAATGTAAGTTGTGTCTTGGCGGGTCAAAGATCCTATCGACTGCCCAAAACAGCAATTAAAATCTGTTGAAACATCTGCAGAAACAACATGCTGGGACGAAGCTAGTAGCTAAGACCACAGACCCAGACTCATCCGACGCCACTCCACCTCCACCTAAGCAACAGCGGCTGGATTGGCACTTTGAAACATATCTTTGTGTTTGTGTTTGTATAGATCACATTGCTTAGCAGAGTTCAGTGATGCAAATGCATGTCAAGTTGATCAACAGGTTGTATTATTCTCCGATGCAATAACAGTACTGAAATGAAGGCTACAGTATAAGGGCATTAATGGGTGCCCTTTTTTAAGTAACTAAAAAGTTACTTTTCACAGTAACGCATTACTTTTTGGTGTAAGTAGTGAAGTAACTAGTAATTGTAACTAGTTACTGGTTTTCAGTAACTAGCACAACACTGCATGTGAACATGAATGTTGCATCATGCTATGAACAGATGAATGTATGATCAGGTGATGGCCAATCCTGTGTGTAGATCTACTCTAGATCTATGACAAAATATTGTCCTCAACTAAATTGACTTCCATGGCCACTTTCCTCATCTATCCTGTCCGAAAAGCTGTCAAAATCACTAATTTCCCTCGCACCAGTATCACTTTCCGAAGTCTCCGCCATGTTTACAATCACAACTGGGCCCATCTTGTGACGTCACAGCCGCTATCGTCTGCAGCAGCGGTAGGCTCAGACTCTGAAAAATTTGCGATGTTTATCTCGTCCCTCGCACTTCCTAAAAAATTATTTTAGCCATGAACAGGTACAATTATATGTAAGAAATGAAACTGCCATTTCATTTTGGCGCAAAAAAATGCACTTCACTGGCACTTTAAAGAAAAACATACTTTTTGGTAGCTTGTTAGTTCGTTTTGAATGACTGTTGAAACATTGAATAATCAACCAATTATTTGAGGTGCTATCCCATGATGACAGATGGCCTGTATGGAAGATATTGCATTGTTGAGTACCTCATAAGAGTAAGAATAATCTTTATTTCTAAAGAACCTTTCATACAAGAACAGCAGTTCAAAGTGCTTCACAGCAAACATCTCTTAAAATACTTACAGACAATTGATATCATATAGAATACAGTTACCAGTAAAAGACATACAATCAGACCATAGAATAGACATATAACAAGTAAATGTAGATTAAAGGTACGACGATTACATTCTGCATTAAAAGGAGGATGCAAATACAACACAAAGACAGGTTAACATGCATCGGAGTGCAGCAGAGAGCAGGAGTTAGCTTCCTAAAAAGCTAAATTATACAGATATGTGTTGAGTTTTTCTTTTAGACTTCCACCGAGCAGGCTTCCCTGATGTCTATAGGTATTTTGTTCCATAGCTTTGGGGCTTAATTAACGAAAAGAGTGAGATTCGTAATTCAAATTGAATGAAGATGAGGATGAAAACATTCAAATCCTCGTGTTAATAAAACTGTATGTACTCTTTACACCGCAGAGAAGGCAGATATATCTCCTGCTCTTCTTATACCTGCATTGGGAATATTTTAGAAAGAAAAACATGCTTTTTGGTAGATTGTTAGTTTTTAAAGGTTCCATCTCATGCTTTTCCGGTTATTACCCGTCCCCTTGTGTTATGAAGGTTTTTCTGCATGTAAACGGTCTGCTGAGTCACAAACCCTCAAAGTACACCCTGTAGCGAGTACAACTCTAACGCCTCAGAACGCCTCGTTGGACATTTCTCATTTTCCATTTCTCATTTTCCATTGTTTACTTCTTGGGTATAGTGACGTAACGTAACGGCTCCGCAGATTGGTCCAAATGTACCAATCCGTGGAGCTGTTACGTTACGTCCGCGGAGCCGTTACGTTTGGACCAATCCGCGGACTTCCTCACACACACACACTCGGCGGGACGTTGCGAGGCTCGCTGCTGCGAGGAGCGGGACAGTGTGAGCTGGCTCACTGGTGTGGGGTCGGCGAGACAGCGAGACACCGCGGAACTCAGCCTGGGCACACACACAAACTCCCAGCCAGGCTGCGGGTGTGTGTGTTCCGGGCTGGGTTTCTCTGTGTCTCGCTGTCTCGCAGACGGCCACTGGGCTCACAGGGAGGGGGGGGGGGAGGAGCTCCAACAAGCCGTTTAGGACAGAGAGTGAATACACATACTATACAGAGATGCTGTAGGAGAAACCAATGTGAGTTTGGAACATTGCAAAATATAAATGTATTCTAGTAGACCTCAACAATGGAATTATGATCAGTAGAAATGGCCATGACATGGGACCATTCATTACTTTTTTATCTGTTGAAACATTGAATAAGCAACCACTTATTTCAGGTGTAATCCCAGGATGAATAGATGGCCTGTGTGGAAGATAGTGCATTGTTGATACCTCATAAGAGTAAGATAATACATTCAAATTGACTGAAGATGAGGATAAAAACCCTCAAAAGCCTGGTGTTAAAAAATCCCAAAAAGATCAGCAATCGATAATTTCATCCGTTTTGAAAATATCTTAAAGGGGTCCCATTCTGCTCATTTTCGGGTTCATCTCAGTATGTATTGACTCTCCTGTGACATGTCTCCATGCTTTAATAACGACTATTTGTCTTGGGACAGACTCTTGGATAATGCAACGTCTATTCGTTCAATCTAAACCTCTCTATGTGCAAGTGACGGACAAAAACTTGGTTAGTGTTTTTGACTCTGAACAACTTGACACGTAAACAAGTTAAAGTGTTAACACGAGCCATCTGAGGCCACGGAGCAGAGATTCTGCTTTCACACTGTCATCAGATTTCACACCGCTCACTCACTCAGCTGAGCAGTGAAACCTGTGGGATCATGACAGAGAGCCAAGCATCGCAAAGTCATCTAACAACCGAAACACAAGAGGGTTTTGCAAAAAGACTTAACTGATAAAAAGTGTTTCCATCAGTTATCTTCTACCACTATATTGTCTCTTTAAATATGGAAACTGCTATCTTTTACATTTTTCTTTGACATCCCAGACACCCCAAAAGATGGCATATATGTTGTCTATGCAAGCATTGGTGCAGGAATGAGTCCTAAACCCGCAAATAAGTCAGTATTTCATCACTTCTTGTACCCTCGTCTCAATCTCAATGGTTTTCTGAATGTGTTTCTGACTGCTAGCACTACTATTTAGACATACTTATGGCTATTTTACTAATATATATTTGGACTGTAAGTGTAAATATGCACATTAACATTGAATTGTATTTAGTCATCGCTCCTACCTCTGCTTTTACCACTCGTATTTATTTATTTGTGTCTATTTTTTTACTGCAGTGAGAGTGTCCAAAGAAATGTCGTTGTACTTTGTATGATGACAATAAAGATATATTCTATTCTATTCTTGGTTGTCAGCCTGAACGTGAGCATGGGCGTCACTTTGTTAGAAAAATTGGTGGATTTAAAAACACTACTGCATTAAGCACTCCCACAAACAATACGTACATGCTTAGAACATTTGTACGAACTAGTGCAGTAACTATGCTAAGTAACTTAATACTAATATTAAATGTGTCCAAGGTCCAAACTGACACACACATACAAAGTGTGAACAGTCCTCAAGATTATATATGTTATCTTGTGTGTATATAATACCTTGCTTTATATCTTGTTATTGTTAATATGTAAATTCAACATGTACATTTTCTACTTTCTGTTTATTTCTCGTCTTTTAATTTTTATTGTAAAATGCCATGTCTTTATGCTGCTGCAACACAAACATGTCCCAAATTGGGATCGATAAAGTACTTCTTATCTAATCTTATTTACAGTAGGGTCTCTTGTGCACATTTTTAATTCTGCAATTCTTTGTGCACGCTATTTTCAGATCATTTCAAACCAAATGCAAACTGGTGGGGACAAAATTGGCCATTTCCAAAAGTGATGGAGACATGTCCCGAGCGTCCTCAGTTTCAGCATTTGAGATTATTTTCTGCAATAATTCAGAATCCAAAGGACATTTTATTGAGTGAACCAGGGAAGATGCTAACTCCAGTGTTGGCTACAAAAACCAGTCATCCCTGAACCGTTTTGTTAGCCGTTCTGCTCTCATTCCTCCCCCCCCTCCCCTCCACCTGTCTCCTCTCCCCTCGATCACTCCCTCCTGACAGCGGGTGATTAAGGGAGAGACTGAAGACCTGCTGAAGAAGCAGCTTAGCAGTAATTATCCTCTCGGAGAGAAACAAACAGTTCATCAGAGCCTTCCTCCGCAACTGTTGCCGGGGTATATAAACCGCCCGACAACCCGCCGTCTCCTAGGCAACCATTGTGTCCTCATGGCTTTGGGCTATCCGTACTGATGAGGTTTTTTGTTTAGTTTTTAATTTGTACTTAAATGGCAACTCATGTAAACAGAAAAACCTATTAACACACACACACACACACACACACACACACACACATCCTTATACTTTAACTTCACTAGAATTCAAAGCGTATTTTAACCCCGCCTGAATCGCCTCCATTGGACTCCTTTGTTAACTTCTTTAACATAGTGACATCACTATATAACACTCGTGCTCCTATTGGCCAGCGCTCCAACACATTGTACGTGATAGGCTAAGGGGTGGGACATCTCTAAGCAGGTTGACCAATCACAACAGAGCTGGCCAGCTAACCAATCAGAGCAGACTGTGCTCTGGTTTCAGACAGAGGGGGAAACGAATAATTGTATAATTTTTTTTTTTTTTGCGAGTGAGTAAAGGTTTTGAATACTCATTTTCTTATGTTTAATTTATTACAAAAAAACAGTCAAATTAACAATAATCCCCATGTATACCTGCAACACTAAAACACCACCAACCCCTTTCCACAAATTCAAGAAGTCAATTGTCACATTTTAAAGACAAACTTGATTCTTTAACATTTAGCTATACTTCAGATTTATTATTGCTTTAAAGAATTAATAGACGTCTGAAAGATCTTCAATGTTTGTAAAAGCGTCCAAA
Source organism: Dissostichus eleginoides (assembly GCA_031216635.1). Lineage (NCBI taxonomy): Eukaryota > Metazoa > Chordata > Actinopteri > Perciformes > Nototheniidae > Dissostichus > Dissostichus eleginoides. The sequence goes on along the minus strand of CM062284.1, from coordinate 4,724,915 downwards.
ACAAGCCGTAGAAACAACAGATTCTACACGCGAGTGAGTTCATTTCTGGACTCCAGATTGAATGACTTTTTGAGAGAGTGTTGTTATTTATTTATGTGTTTATTTATCGACCGGTGCAGTGGAGCCCTGCAGTCGATAGAGGAGGGAGTCTAAAGCGGAAAATACTGCAGCTGACAGGACAGCCTATCCATGCAGCAGCATCGATCCGACTTAACACTCTCTCTGAGGCTGGAGGGAGGAAGAGGAGAGACGAAGACGAAGAGGAAGAGATTGACAGAGAAAAGGCAGAAGGAGAGAGGAAGAGGAGAGACGAAGAGGATAAATGAGGAGGAAGAGGAGGAAGAGATTGACAGAGAAAAGGCAGAAGGAGAGAGGAAGAGGAGCTAAAGACACTCGGGGCGAAAAGCTCAAAGGATAAAAATGCTCACTTTGTTGCAACAGTCAGTTCGGATGAATAATATTTGGCTATATCTTGTTTATTCCTCCCAAAACAGATGAATATGTGGTGTCAAACCTCAGTGTATACAGGAAATGAGTAGATACAGAGATGTCATTTAACCAAGTGACGCTATCAATAAATAATGACCATTTTAAAACAAAACATGACCATAAAAAAAGGAGAAAGGAAGTCAAAGTGTCTCCAGGTTGTGCAGCCGTACAGTAACTTTGATAAACATTTGCTATATATTGTTTATTCCTTCAAAAACAGATCAATATAGAATCAAATCCAAGCAAAATATACATTTGTCTCAGGGGGCGTTACAGTGTTAACACATCAACAGCATACATGACAAGATACATAGATATTTCAAATGACAAAATGATGTTGTGAACGTATAAAAATAAAGGATCCAATGGCAAGCCTGAGTTAACTGTATGCTTCATCATAAAAGGAACGACTTTGAACTAATTTTACATGTTGTAGGGTTAGGGTAAGAACCTATAAAAAAAATCCATGTCTTTAAAATGTAATATCCGGTGTAATCCTTTAATCATCCCCTGCAGTACTACTTTAATTCATGGTAATCCACCCAATAGCTGTGAGGATGTTCCAGTCTGAACCAGGGTGCAGAATTAACAGAATTAACCATCTGAATACGAGTGAAACATGCGAGTGGTTAGAGTGGTTTTTATCAACAAAATTCACAAAATAAAAAAACTTAATTGACATTTCAGGAGGTCAACTTTCTTAATTTGCGCTCGATAATCTGTGTCCTCATTCTCCTCACTTTAAAGGGACCCTATTCTGCTTTTTGGGGTTTTCCCTTCCCTTTAGTGTGTTATATACAGAAGGTTTTAGTGCATGTAAATGGTCTTCAAAGGCTAAAATCCCAAAAGGAGCCCTTTGCATAAAACATTCTCAAATTCAACACTTGTTGCAAGTTCATTTCCCAAATAACGTTTACCAAATCATTCAAATACAAGTCATTTAGGAATAAGTAACAACTCTTTAGGCAATTATGCATTTTTTAAATATATTTAAACTCTATGTTGGAGCCACATTGCATGGTGCAACTCATCTAATCATCAAAATACACACAATTCATATGAATCTACATTTAATTTACACATAGCCGGTGTAACAGCATGCCGTTTTGATCACGACACAAAATGTTCAAACGTATTCTACATGCAGTATCCTCCTTTATTGTTTCCCCGTCACCTTGTCTGTTCTGTCCCTAAACTGGACTGGATCTGATCCAAAGTGTCATCAATAAATCAAGAGGAGACGTTTCTCCCTCACCTCCTTTAATGTGTCTCAATCACAGGTCTGAAGGAGGATGTGTTGAATATTTAAAGCCAGTTTAAGGTGCTAAGCTTGCATTTTAAATACTGATATATCATGGGGGAAATTAACAGAGGGACCTTTAGTGTCATTACATGATTGAGACCACGGTCAAGGTGATGGGCAGATCATATTCTCCACATTGTGCCAGAATGTTCCTCAAAGTTACTCTAAGGCTGCTCATCCTGTACACATTTTGACTTTCTTGTTTGGAGCATCTTTTGTCTTAAAATGGTCATTATTTATTGATTAAGGTTACAGAAGAAGAAGAAGAAGAAGAAGTACATATCATTCTGATGTTCAGGTGTATATCAGTATGTAGTGTCTCTACTTTAAAGAGTCCTCTCCTGCTGATGTTCAGGTGTATATCAGTATGTAGTGTCTCTCCTTTGAAGAGTCCTCTCCTGCTGATGTTCAGGTGTATATCAATATGTAGTGTCTCTACTTTAAAGAGTCCTCTCCTGCTGATGTTCAGGTGTATTCAGTATGTAGTGTCTCTACTTTAAGAGTCCTCTCCTGCTGATGTTCAGGTGTATATCAGTATGTAGTGTCTCTACTTTAAGAGTCCTCTCTGCTGATGTTCAGGTGTATATCAGTATGTAGTGTCTCTACTTTAAAGAGTCCTCTCCTGCTGATGTTCAGGTGTTTATCAGTATGTAGGTCTATACTTTAAAGAGTCCTCTCCTGCTGATGTTCAGGTGTATATCAGTATGTAGTGTCTCTACTTTAAAGAGTCCTCTCCTGCTGATGTTCAGGTGTATATCAGTATGTAGTGTCTCTACTTTAAAGAGTCCTCTCCTGCTGATGTTCAGTGATATCAGTATGTAGTGTCTCTACTTTAAAGAGTCCTCTCCTGCTGATGTTCAGGTGTATATCAGTATGTAGTGTCTCTACTTTAAAGAGTCCTCTCCTGCTGATATTCAGGTGTATATCAGTATGTAGTTTCTCTACTTTAAAGAGTCCTCTCTTGCTGATGTTCAGGTGTATATCAGTATGTAGTTTCTCTACTTTAAAGAGTCCTCTCCTGCTGATGTTCAGGTGTATATCAGTATGTACTGTCTCTACTTTAAAGAGTCCTCTCCTGCTGATATTCAGGTGTATATCAGTATGTAGTGTCTCTACTTTAAAGAGTCCTCTGCTGCTGATGTTCAGGTGTATATCAGTATGTAGTGTCTCTACTTTAAAGAGTCCTCTCCTGCTGATGTTCAGGTGTATATCAGAATGTAGTTTCTCTACTTTAAAGAGTCCTTTCCTGCTGATGTTCAGGTGTATATCAGTATGTAGTGTCTCTACTTTAAAGAGTCCTCTCCTGCTGATGTTCAGGTGCATATCAGTATGTAGTGTCTCTACTTTAAAGAGTCCTCTCCTGCTGATGTTCAGGTGTATATCAGTATGTAGGGTCTCTACTTTAAAGAGTCCTCTCTGCTGATGTTCAGGTTTATATCAGTATGTAGTGTCTCTACTTTAAAGAGTCCTCTCCTGCTGATGTTCAGGTGTATATCAGTATGTAGTGTCTCTACTTTAAAGAGTCCTCTCCTGCTGATGTTCAGGTGCATATCAGTATGTAGTGTCTCTACTTTAAATAGTCCTCTCCTGCTGATGTTCAGGTGTATATCAGTATGTAGTGTCTCTACTTTAAAGAGTCCTCTCCTGCTGATGTTCAGGTGTATATCAGTATGTAGGGTCTCTACTTTAAAGAGTCCTCTCCTGCTGACGTTCAGGTTTATATCAGTAGGTAGTGTCTCTACTTTAAAGAGTCCTCTCCTGCTGATGTTCAGGTGTATATCAGTATGTAGTGTCTCTACTTTAAAGAGTCCTCTCCTGCTGATGTTCAGGTGTATATCAGTATGTAGTGTCTCTACTTTAAAGAGTCCTCTCCTGCTGATGTTCAGGTGTATATCAGTATGTAGTGTCTCTACTTTAAAGAGTCCTCTCCTGCTGATGTTCAGGTGTATATCAGTATGTAGAGTCTCTACTGGGACGTGTCTCCATGCTTTAATGTTCAAAAAGCTCTTTATTTTTCTCATACTGCCTGTGCTGCAGCACCTCTTTTCACCCTCTGTCTGAAACCAGAGCCCAGTCTGCTCTGATTGGTTAGCTGGCCGGCTCTGTTGTGATTGGTCAACCAGCTTAGAGATGTCCCGCCCCTTAGCCTATCACGTACAATGTGTTGGAGCGCACACACACACACACACACACACACACACACACACACACACACTCACTCTTCTTCTACTAGTTCTCGGTGTAGGAGGAACTTTGAATCACATGCATATAGGCAAAAAAAACATCCAAAATCCATCAGCGCCAGTAGGAACTCAAATGTTCCATAGTGATGTCACTGTCCTGGAACTTTGGGTTTTTCTCCTTTGCAGACCATTTACATGCACTAAGACCTACAGTATATAACACCCTATAGGAAAGGGAAAACCGCAAAAAGCAGAGGTTGTGAGGTTGCTTTCGGACATGATCACTTCTTCTCTTCTCTTGGTGTCCTTATCCTCTGGACTCTCCTCCATTAGCTAGATTGTCTCATCACTACAAGTGGGTCAGCAGATCGGCCATAGATTATTAGTCAGGGGGGAAAAGGGAAGGTAGGAGAAGAGTAAAGAGGGTACATGTGAGCAGAATATTTTAAAGCGTCACAAGGATGCATCTGCTTGTTAAGCTATGCCTGCTAAAATGACATTATGTAGTGTTGTAGGAGAGCGTCCTGCAGCCTCAGTTATTCATCAGTCACTGCAGGGAAACCCTCTCCGTGCACAGAAAGTGAATTATCTCAGAGTGCAGGATTTATTCATGAGTTGTGTGTGTTGTGCATGCAGAATGTAATGCAATGAAGTCATCATGAAGTCGCTTCAGGAGAGCAGGGCAGAGTGTACGTTACCTTGAAGGCAAAACTCAAAGCCCATGAATCAACTGATCGTACATAAGATAAGATAAGAAGTACTTTATTGATCCCAATTTGGGAAATGTTTGCATTGCAGCAGCATAAAAAATAGTTTGGAAGTAATTCAACATAGCAACATATTTTCTTCTGGATTTTGGCAGATGGATATTCATTTCTTACTTTGTTATTGTGATTACTGACAGGATTGTACATTCATTATAATATCTGCAGAGTTTTGACATCCAACCACTTAAAAATTACCATTTAAATCCTGTCATGGATCCGAAACCTCACGGTACGTCCACACGGCAGCGTAGCGTTGAAGCTTGTCGGTGGGCGTGTCTGGCGTGCGACCAACAACCAATCGCATGAATCTCCCGCCCCGGACACACAAGCACGCGGTTTGATTGGCTAGAGCTTGTACTGGCATATGATTTGATTGGCTGGCGCTTCCATCTCAACTTTCGAAGCGAGCAACGGAGGCAAAGCGACGCGACGGAACCACAATGCAGTTCGGCAAAGCGTGACGTCATCCCATTCAAAGTGAATGGGAAGCGTCTCCGTTGAAGCACGCCACGCTGCCGTGTGGACGGACCGTTAGACACTCGAGACATAACAAGATAAAACAAAATAGAAACAGACACTGCAGATTGAAGGAATTATTATATTGTTGTACTACAGTATAAGAGCCAGAATACTTGCGTCAAGTCCGCCAAGAGTATATGTGTCTGTCTCAAGAATAACAGAATCTCACAGGTTTTACATTCTTCTTTTTAGTTCATACCACACTATAACTTTGGACCTTTTACAATCACATGTTACAAGATCCTATGCTAAATAAGACCCTATAATAAATAAGACCCTAAGCTCAATAACACACTGCAGACAGACATGTGCACATTCATGGTACTAAGGTGTCTTTAAATAAACTAAAGGATGAAACTCATGAGCATGGCTTACAACACATGATCATATAATACAGATTATTTCAACAAATCCTGTGTAGGTGTGCAGTTTTGTCGCTAAGACCTCTGACTTCTCCCTGAGGGCATGAATCTGAAGAAGAAGCAGCAGCAGGATTGGACCATGACTGTGGAGAATAAGTTGGTTAACATTTGTGTTAGATAAGCAGCAGAGTGGGCTGATGGCAGAACGTGTTGCTGATGAAAGGCTTTCGATCTGATTCAGCATGAAAACACTCCATCTGTCTGTTCCTCGCTGCACGTCTCCCTCATCACACTACATGCACTCGCTTTGATATTACCACACTCTGAATATTAGCTGGTGCCTGTGCACTGACCTGAATTGTCTTTTCAAATGTGCACTGCAACACAAAAAGAAAGGCTTGGTTTTATGGTGCCCACACTGTCATTTCAACACACACACACACACACACACACACACACCCATCACTCATAATGAATGTGCGGAGGAACATCCAGTGTGACAGTTTTCCTGTCGCTGGTGTGAAGGCGAATCAAAGGCAGACAATATGTGACTAAAGGAATATCAGCGGAGACGACGGATGACTTATGAGTTCATAATAAATGATAAACGACAAGACACATTAAGATGGAGCGTTGTGCAGCTACAGTCATGAAGCAGTTCTATAAAAAAGCCATTATGTAGTTCAATAAAAACAGAGGTTAGAGTGTGGATCCATCAAATAACCCACCTGAAAGTATTCATGGTTTTAAAAAGGTCCTATTATGCTGTTGGTGCTTTTCCCTTTCCTGTATTGTGTTATATATGTATATACACTCTGGTTTCAGACAGAGGGTGAACAGAGGTGCTGCAGCACAGGCAGTATGAGAAGAGACACTACATACTGATATGAACCTGAACATCAGCAGGAGAGGACTCTTTAAAGTAGAGACACTACATACTGATATGCACTTGAACATCAGCAGGAGAGGACTCTTTAAAGTAGAGACACTACATACTGATATACACCTGAGCATCAGCAGGAGAGGACTCTTTAAAGTAGAGACACTACATACTGATATACACCTGAACATAAGCAGGAGAGGACTCTTTAAAGTAGAGACACTACATACTGATATACACCTGAACATCAGCGGAAGAGGACTCTTTAAAGTAGAGACACTACATACTGATATACACCTGAACATCAGCAGGAGAGGACTCTTTAAAGTGGAGACACTACACACTGATATGAACCTGAACATCAGCAGGGGAGGACTCTTTAAAGTAGAGACACTACATACTGATATACACCTGAACATCAGCAGGAGAGGACTCTTTAAAGTAGAGACACTACATACTGATATACACCTGAACATCAGCAGGAGAGGACTCTTTAAAGTAGAGACACTACATACTGATATACACCTGAACATCAGCAGAAGAGGACTCTTTAAAGTAGAGACACTACATACTGATATACACCTGAACATCAGCAGAAGAGGACTCTTTAAAGTAGAGACACTACATACTGATATACACTTGAACATCAGCAGGAGAGGACTCTTTAAAGTAGAGACACTACATACTGATATACACCTGAACATCAGCAGGAGAGGACTCTTTAAAGTAGAGACACTACATACTGATATACACCTGAACATAAGCAGGAGAGGACTCTTTAAAGTAGAGACACTACATACTGATATACACCTGAACATCAGCGGAAGAGGACTCTTTAAAGTAGAGACACTACATACTGATATACACCTGAACATCAGCAGGAGAGGACTCTTTAAAGTAGAGACACTACACACTGATATGAACCTGAAAATGAGCAGGAGAGGACTCTTTAAAGTAGAGACACTACATACTGATATACACCTGAACATCAGCAGGAGAGGACTCTTTAAAGTAGAGACACTACATACTGATATACACCTGAACATCAGCAGGAGAGGACTCTTTAAAGTAGAGACACTACATACTGATATACACCTGAACATCAGCAGGAGAGGACTCTTTAAAGTAGAGACACTACATACTGATATACACCTGAACATCAGCAGGAGAGGACTCTTTAAAGTAGAGACACTACATACTGATATACACCTGAACATCAGCAGAAGAGGACTCTTTAAAGTAGAGACACTACATACTGATATACACCTGAACATCAGCAGGAGAGGACTCTTTAAAGTAGAGACACTACATACTGATATACACCTGAACATCAGCAGGAGAGGACTCTTTAAAGTAGAGACACTACATACTGATATACACCTGAACATCAGCAGAAGAGGACTCTTTAAAGTAGAGACACTACATACTGATATACACCTGAACATCAGCAGAATAGGTTTTTTAGGCATCATGATCCATAAATAGCTGCTAATAGTCACACATTACGGCCTAAGTTAAATTAGCAATCTCCGTTTTGCTCCACCAACTTCTCAAAGAGGGTATTGAGTGTTTTAGCAACTACATTCTCCATTTAATGCACAATGATAGGACATTGCTAAAGATAAATATCGCTGTGCTTCAAAATCACATCAATCTTTCTACTCTTGGCCGCCAGACAAACAGAAATAACAGCCATGTAATTACCCCCCTCTACATGTACTGATCAATGAGTGAAGCAGTAACTGTGCATTGTGTCTGTATCACACACACTTTGCCACCACGGTACTGAACATATCAAAGTGTACTCAGAGCCATTTGTCATCTCGCTGTGCAGTGAGAACGCCCCGGCTCACATCATTAGTTATGCAGCAAACGTATTTCCAAAACATTATTTATCACATCATTTCCTCCGTCATAAAACAAACTCCCCGGTTTCAAATGGAGCGTGAAAAACTATGGAGGCTCCATCAACATTTTGTGAATTCCATTTATCTTTTCTCAATCCATCCATCTTGATTTACATAGGAAAAAATTAACGGATATACACTTGTGACTTTTTAAAGGAGTTTATTCTCGTTCCTTTTTATTTATCTGTCAGAAAACCCTTGACGCTACAGTTTAAAAGTGAAGGAGCTTCAGGAAGAAAGATGTGGTTTGCTGATGGAGATGGACTATTGAGTGTGTACAGGGCCGTCCCTGGCCAACATGAGGCCCCACGCAAAGTTATATGATGAGGCCCTCTGTTTCGCGAGCGTCGGGGGGGGGGGATGCTAGTGGAGCCTTGCAGCGGCGAAACCGTGCTGCGCCACACTAATTGCGCCGCATAAGCGCATAGGTGCGCCGCATTTTCGGCTCAGTTGAGGTACCCTCCGCAAGATGAGGCCCCCTCCGCAAGACGAGGCCCTACGCAGTCTGCATGATCGGCCTGTAGGGAGGGACGGCCCTGAGTGTGTACAGTCAAATGTAAAGAGTACTGGAAGTCACACTTATGTCACCTATTGCTTTGTTGACTACCATTTTGAAGCCATACGTTTGGTACTTTGGCCGACGCCATCTTGGTTTGTGAGACAAGAAGGTTTAATTAATTACCAGACATTATTTTTAACCCTTTATCGGGCGAGGAACCATGTTTGGGTTAGGGTTACCCACACAAGGCGTCCCCTCACGACTCAGTGAGGTCGAGAAGCATGTGGTCCAATCAGCGAAGATCACTCTACGCCATAGAGCACACCATTGGGGAATTTGACCAATCAGCAGAGGCCTGAAACGGGTTAGGGTTAACCTAATAGTGCTATATAAAGGGTTAACATGCAAAGATGAACTTTCGTGAAGTGAAAACACAATGAAAATGGTTAAAGTTCTTGGAGGATTCACCTTAAATGGAACATGTCAATCATAAGGTAGCCCCGCCCTTAAGTAAACCCTGCTTTATTGTCTTTTTGACTCTAAATGGAACCATAATTAATTAAATGTACATCGTGCTATAATAAACTAGACTTCAAACTAAAGATTTAAACCAGAATCTCATTGGTAAAATGTTTACAGAAGTAATAAATCAAGTTAGAAGTAAGGACATTTTCTTATAGACTTCGACACAATATAAGTCCCTGCTTTATCGCCTATTTGACTCTAAATGGGACATATTTGCAAAACGAACATCATGCTGTTTTGAAGAATACTTTAAACTAGAGACTAAGGCCATTCTGTCTTTAGGAAAATGTTCCCTATTAATTTTTTCGTAGACTTCTATATAATTTACTTCTTTTTGATTCGCCCCTTTCTTCACAAAGTGCTTGACTTTTCAGACCCAAAGTCTGACGGATAAATAACGATAGAAAGGCAGACAGATAGAGACAGACAGCAAAATATCAAGGTGAAGTGAGGACAGGACGAGTTAAACTTTGGACACGGTTCCACATTCCTGAGCTTCCTTGCGTACTTTTCCTATTATAGCCATTTCTGGGTGGCATTATATCGAGTGTGTGTCCACGCTACTGTTGCCTTTGTTTTGAAGGAGATGAAGCTGCAGCTGGATTTGTGTATCATTCATCTGGTGTATAACATTCATCTGGGTGCAATGGCACAAACATTGATAAGAGAGGACGAGGTATAAAAGCTGCAGAAGTGTGTGTGTGTGTGTGTGTGTGTGTGTGTGTGTGTGTGTGTGTGTGTGTGTGTGTGTGTGTGTGTGTGTGTGTGTGTGTGTGTCATATATCTTTGGGTGCTTTTTATTATTGCATTTTTCACACAGTATGCAAGTTTGTCCTTGTAAACATACTGTAGACTCTAAACTAGATATGGATGCCAATCTGTCCTTGGGAACAATGTTTCCTGAGGAAACAAATGAAGTGAGAAGAGGCTGAGTTATTTCGTAGACTTCTATGCAATTGGATCGGAAAGTAATCAGATTACATTACTTTTATATTTTGTTACTTAGTTTGTTGACTAGTAGTTTTAACAGACTACATTATGGAAATGTTTTCGTAGACTTCGATACAATGGGCCCGTCTATTTTATTCTAAATGGGACCGTAATGTATTAAATGAACATCATGCTGTATTGAAGAAGAGTTGAAACTAGAGATTGGAACCATTCTCTCCATATAATTGTTTTTACTGAGGTATCAAATCAAGTGAGAAAAGGCTCATTTATTTTGTAGACGTCTATGCAATTGGATCGGAAAGTAATCCGGTTACATTACTTATATATTTTGTCACATAGATTAGGTAACTGATTACATTTTGTTTACAGTTGACCAGTAGTTTCAACGGATTACATTATGGATCATTTTTCAATATAATGGGACCTCACCCCAAAGCATACCCTGTGTTATCATCTAGTTTACTTTATTGAATTTATCAAATGAACATCATGCTGTATTGAAGAAGAGTTGAAACTAGATGTTGAAGCCATTCTGTCCTTGAGACAAATGTTTCCTGAGGTAACAAATCAAGTGAGAAGAGGCTCATTTATTTCGTAGACTTATATGTAATTGGATCGGAAAGTAATCCGGTTACATTACTTTTATATTGTGTTACTTAGATTAGGTAACTGATTAAATGTTTCTTACAGGTAATCAGGTCATTTTGTACATATTACATCTTTAAAGTAACCTTCCCAGCCCTGTCTATATCAAGATGTATCCTATCAGAGTGAAGACTGTTTCTTGGACCTTGACTTCACCCCGTTGTGTAAATCTGCTTCTTTGTGCTTTTAGTTTGGGAATTCTCCTCACGCAAACTCCCTCAAGGTCGGGCCTCCCCCGTTCTCCCCTGCTTTTCATTTATTCAATCCCACTCCTTCCCTGCATCGACTTCATCAACGCTGGCACGGACACTGACGCAAAACAGCGCTCAACTTCCTGCCATTTCCCAATCGTTTGTTTGATACACGCCATTTCTCCTCGGCTGTTTTTCTCCATTCCAGATGAGGCGAGATGGGTCAGTTTTCACTAAACCTCATCTGGCTCTCATCAGGTGCAGCAAGTGTTTTTGCATGGACTATTTTTCAACAGACATCATTCATCAGCCGCTTTTAAGTCTGTTTATGCGGCTCTCTCTGACGAAAAATTACCCTAATATTTGTATTGTATCGCTGTGGGGATTTATAGCATGTCTACAGCACTCAAACATGACTTTCTCCATCGGTATGATAATAACGACTCTGATAATCAGACTGGATGCAATTTGCTGTCACTTCATTATTCAGTCTGACGTTGTTGGCGTACGAGCCGCAGTCCGTCTGGAAGTCAGTAGTGTGTTATGTTTTCGGTCGTGTCAACATCTTAGCATAGTTCAGCAGTATAGTTGCCAGGAGTGATTAAAACAATAGCGAAACAATTAACGTTGGAGGAATCAGGCTAATGAATTTTTCTTGCAGATATATTTCATTCCTCCTTTGTATATAGTGAATTTAAGTCTACAGCCATGGTTAGCTTAGCATAAAGACTTGTGAAGTGTCTCAATTCTAATGTTTCCCTTAGTAGACTGCCATGCCATGCACTGTGTCCCTGTGTCCCTGTGTCCCCTGGTCTCTCGGCTGTGTGCGTCACTTTTTAGTGTCCTCTGGTCTCCCAGCTGTGTGCGTCACTTTTTAGTGTCCTCTGGTCTCCAGCTGTGTGCGTCACTCTTTAGTGTCCCCTGGTCTCTCGGCTGTGTGCGTCACTTTTTAGTGTCCTCTGGTCTCCCAGCTGTGGTCGTCACTTTTTAGTGTCCTCTGGTCTCCAGCTGTGTGCGTCACTCTTTAGTGTCCCCTGGTCTCCAGCTGTCTGCGTCACTTTTTAGTGTCCCCTGGTCTCCCAGCTGTGTGCATCACTCTTTAGTGTCCCCTGGTCTCCCAGCTGTGTGCGTCACTCTTTAGTGTCCCCTGGTCTCCCAGCTGTGTGCGTCACTCTTTAGTATCCCCTGGTCTCCCGGCTGTGTGTGTCACTCTTTAGTGTCCCCTGGTCTCCCAGCTGTGTGCGTCACTCTTTAGTGTCCCCTGGTCTCGCAGCTGTGTGCGTCACTCTTTAGTGTCCCCTGGTCTCCCAGCTGTGTGCGTCACTCTTTAGTGTCCCCTGGTCTCCCAGCTTTGTGCGTCACTCTTTAGTGTCCCCTGGTCTCCGTTGTGTTTGAGCTTCTTGCAGCGTTTTGTATTTGCAGCTTTTAGTAAACGCTGCGCATGTTTCCTCAAGTTGGGGAATCTTTTCCAGCCACTGCATGTGTTGTCAAGATTGTGAAAATGTTTCTTCATGTGTTTTGGAACATTTGTGTATTTATATCTGAATTGTTTTTGAAACTGCTGCGTGTTTCTCCTAATGGAAGTTGTTTTTGTTTGGTTGTGGTGCGTTTGCACCTGTTGGCCACCATACTCCATGTCTGCAAGCACATATTTTTGTTGCTAGTTACTGTTTCATAAATGTGACATTTAATTCCTTTTGACCTGAATGTCCATGGCGGCCATTACTGAAAATGTCACAGCTGCTGATGTGATGTACCTGTTCCCCCCTGTGTCTCTCAGCTGGTGACGGAGGGGGGGGGGGGGGGGGGGGGGGGTCTCAGTGCCGCTCTGTTAACTGTTTACCCGTTTACCTTCCCTCTATAGCCACCGGCCATCTGTCAGCTCTGGCTAAGTGTGTGTGTGAGTGCTCCTACTGGGACCCCTCTCACACACACATTCATTAAGGGAGTTTCTTGCACTTAAGGTGACCGACAGGCTTGTGCACACACACTACAAACACACACAAAAACACACACACACACACACATACATGTGTTGCGAATTTGTCCGACAGACAGACTTGGAGTCTCTGCGAGGAGGGAATTCCTTCATCTGCACGCCCGCCTTCAAGCTGCACATGTGCTCAGCATCTGCTCCACACACACACACACACCACACACACACACACACACACACACACACACACACACACACACACACACACACACACACACACACACACACACACACACACACACACACACACACACACACACACACACACACACACACACACACACACACAGAGTGTAAGAAGGGATGATAAAGAACACTTATCAAGCAAAAGGGAACACAATGATTGTAGCCTTTGCAGACCATTGACATGCACTAAAACCTAAAGAATAAACTACAGGAAAGGGAAAACTCCAAACAGCTGAAGAGGGCCTCTTTAAGAAAAGGATCTGAGCACTTCTTCCACCTCTGCTTTTGATTTCCAGAAGTGGCTGTTATAGTGTGTGTGTGTTTCTCAAGGCTGCTCTTTTATGTCCCGCTGATGCCACATTTGTCCTCTCTATGAAAAGTGACTCCCTCACTTTTGACGTCTCTTGCTCCTTTGAAGGTTGATTGTGCGAGGGAGCCTGTGAATATATATTTATCCCATACACAAACATTGCGTGCATTGCTGCAGTGCACAAGCACACGCTACTGCAGTGTGTGTGTTCTAACTTTCTGCTCTGTTAGCCGCAGTTTAAATGAATAGAAAGCATATTGTTTGAAATGCAGTCATCTCTAAAGGGGAAATCTGCACATTAGAGGATTAATTGCTACATGAGAGTGGGGGAACATGTAAAGCATGCCATATTTAATTGGCTACATAGCATTTTCTGTGTCTTTATTCCCAGATGGTGAAGCCGACCCTGCAGTGTGTGCTGTATTAGTAATGACTTGTTTTCTGTTGCCGTGCTTACACATGTTTCTCTCCACATGTTGCAGGATGCTGGAATACTCGCTCGACCTGCAGAACGTCAGCTTTTCGGCGGTGAGGACGGTTCGCGTGCTGAGACCTCTGAGAGCCATCAACAGAGTGCCAAGTGAGTGCAAACACCAATCAAAACTCAGAGCACTTTGTTCTCCAATATCACACACTTGTGGTTTTCTCAGGAGACACAAACACAGCTTTGATTTTAAATTAAAAACAAAGTGTGAGACTTTAAGGCGGACCTCTGCTTTGGGACATTTAGAGACACGTCACAGAATCTAATAGTGTGCGAGGTTCAGAAATCAGTGCTTCTCTTAGGATTAAACTTTAGCTCATTTGAAACCAATGCACCAGCACTTACAATGGTTTGGTTTCTTTGAGTTTATTCCTGCACGTTTGTCTTTGATCTGAGTTTGTTTTTCGGGTGTTTTGTTGCAGTTATTGTAATTTATTTTGCATAAAAGCTTTTGCTAAATGGAATTTAATGTCATGTAATCTGTGATATAATGGCGGCAGATGCTCAGCGTCTGAGCACTTTGTTCCCAAATTAAAAAGACGTGTGCCTCAGATTATCAGCCAAACAGAAAACCAACAGCATGACATCAACTTTGATACCTTTCCATAAAAGAGCCCACATTTACACACTTATTCAGAGCAGAAATCAAACCGAAGTCTTCATTTACGTACAAGCGTTATCTAAACACTGACATTTAATATCTCATAATAATGACCAGCAAGTGTTGGAATTAAACGTGCTTTGTGGCAGAAGATATGTGTAAATGGGCCTTATCTTAATAAATATGACTTTGGGTGATTACGCAGGTGGTTTCCTACACAGCTGCAGTAATGTAGGTCAGAGAGACACTCAGTATTCTGCTTTCACGGTCTCTCTGTGTGTGGCTTTCCCCAGCCACTCAGCTTTGGATTAAATGCAATTTTCCAACACGCAGCATGTTATTAAAGCACTGCAGTTCACACACACACACACACACACACACACACACACACACACACACACACACACACACACACACACACACACACACACACACACACACACACACACACACACCACACACACACACACACACACACACAACACACACACACACACACACACACACACACACACACACACACACACACACACACACCTCCATATGTCACCCCTCCCCATCCCTTTCTCTGTCACTCTCGCCTATTAAAGTCCATATTCAATAACTTCCATCAGTATCTATTAGTTTAATCGGCTTGAATTTCCAGTGCACTGATTAGTGTTTATACCATTTGAAATCCACTTTAATAGTGCATTCAGTCCCACCTTTATTCCACCATCCTTTCATTTAAATACGGACCCTAATTAAGCCATTAGCTCTTTATTGCTCGGAGGAGATTGCAGACAAACTTAGCAATGATCCCAGGGTGTGTGTGTGTGTGTGTGTGTGTGTGTGTGTACATGCAGGTGTTTACCCGGTGCAGGTGCATGATGGGATGTCATGTCCCTCGTTCTATGACACTCCTACACCTAAACCTCTTGATCTGAGCCTCTTGTCAATCAAAGTAGTCGTTATAGGGGTTGCTCATTAGGCTTCACACACACACACACACACACAATCACACAATCACACACACACACACACACACACACACACACACACACACACACACACCACACACACACAACACACACACCACACACACACACACACACACACACACACACACACACACACACACTCATTAGACATCCAACCACTAATAGTGGCATTAGTGTGTGGATGATCCGGTCTGATTCTGACACTGCAGGGGGAAATGTCATTGGGTAATTGGGGGTGGTTGGTGGGGCGAATATTTTCTTTCTGCTCCATCCCTTCGTCCTTTCCTAATACTTCAAAATAGATGTGTTTTTATACACGGGTGCTTCTTGGATGCTTTGAATACAGTTCCTACTTCAGTCTGGATTCATGACACTGACTGGCTCGTAGAGTTTGAACTATCTGTTTCTAACTTGTTGGTTGTTACACTTGACGGAGCATATTTCTGGCAATTTTTTCCATTGTAACTCCCAGAGACTTTGTGCTCTTTAAAGATAGTTTCTGATATTTTCCAATAATAGATCTGATCAAGAATGACATTCATGGAGCACAGATTTTTGCCAAGGCTAATGTTGTATTCACATGTTCTTGGACGTCCTATATCTTAAGTTCGGATAACATTTTTACAACATTAGTCTGTTCATGGGCTTTAAGCCGTAAAGTGTAAACAACATGGATACTTCAAGAAAGATGTGTTGTATTTTATTGCTCATTGATATTTAAAAACATGCTAATATCTGTTTCTGATTGGGTGTATTTTTCGCAAATTATTCCAGTAGGGAACTCATTATTCAAATGTGTCTGACACCATTGTGAACAAAATTGAAACACTTGCCTAAGATTCAGATTTGCTTCAAAATCAAACAGGTTCTTCTTTGGCCAATGCTAAATCTTATGAAATACAGACTACGTTTTAATGTAAACCTGCTGAAAGACAGAAGAACAAACAGAACCGAATGCTCACATATAGTTCACCGAAATCCTTTCATTGGACCAGGAGTGGTTCTTAATAAGGGATCACTTCACAATCTGTACTGACAGAAGGAATGATTACAGCGAGTAATAACCTTATAAATGTCTTGTACATTGGGGAATGTCAGTATCAGTCTGAAATAGTCTTTAAAAAAAGTGAACTTGTCCTCTAATCCTGCCTTAATGTCTCTAACTCTAAAGGTTAATGAGTTGTGGAGAAGTTTAATGCTGAGGTGGACATTTCATACTTGTTGGGGGGTGCTAAATGAGCAGCTAGGGGATCAGTCACTAAAGTCGTTTGGATTGATCCCATTAGAGCCATGATTGTCCACATTTTGGGCAAATCGAGTTTAAATCATTTGGGATGTAACAAAGTTAAAGTCCTGGACCAACAGACCTTAAATACTTGGCTGAATTCCCCTTCTGTTCCCTCTAATGCAGTGAAATCAGGTTTCATCAGTTACAACATGCATTATAGCGACTGTTCAAGGCTCAGGTGTACAGCAGCTGGTTGACAGAGAGCCAGTTGGCACATAACCAGCAATAACCACCATGCAATGAGCATCTAATCTATGTAATATAGCCAATATGTCAAGAAAAATATGCTTTATTTTATAGCAAATGCCAGTAGAAAGCACGCAAATAAAGAAGCTGTCGTCAGCGTAGAGATATGAAATGCTGGTCTTCAGGTTACTGTCCTTAATGGGAGATCTGTCAGTTTTAAACATCATAAAAAAGGAAATTATATGTGTATTAAATCTCATTTTTGGCAAAGAGGAGTGAATCGTATTGTCGTTGTGAATAATGGAGATGAAACGGCTTCAGTGTTAAGTGAAAGAGTGGTCCAGTAAATCATAATCTGACAGGTATGAGGTGTATGATAATGGCAGGCTGATAAATGACCAGATAGAGCTGCTGTTTATGATTATATCAGCGTGCATTTACAGGTAAGAGAGATTTGTTCAATATGTCATCCAAGGTGGAGCTAAGTTTCCATTTCCAGCCTCTTGGACCACCTTTTTGTTGAATTCTGTCTAAAATAAGCGATTCGAACATCGACAATCAAATAATTAAGCTTCATATTATTCTGTGTCGCACTTCTTATAGGCAGGATACAGCTAACAGTGCTTTAATGAACACATGCAGCAAATATACATGATTCATAATTTTAAGAAGGTAAAATAAGCCAATTATTTAATGCAAATATATTATTAAAAAAGTTAACAGCAGATAACCCATTCAGAAAAAGTTTGAAAGAATTAATGTGAAATGTATTAATCAGATTAAATAATAAATAGTAATTAAATAAATACGAAAAATAAAGACTAACAGCAGCGTCATTGTTATTTAAAAGCCAAGTAAAAAAAAAAGTATAAACACACACACACACACACACACACACACACACACACACACACACACACACACACACACACACACACACACACACACACACACACACACACACACACACACACACACACACACACACACACACACACACACACACACACACACTTAATGAACACGTTGTACCTCGTCCCCGGTGCTGACAAGTGATTGATTCACTCGCGCCAGTGGAAGTGACGGATACATTTTCACAGACTTGTTCCAACTGCTGCCTATAAAACCAAAAAATCTCAGACTCTGTCACCTCCACATCCCCACACACTGTGTCCCACCTGATTGGCTAATACCCTCACGTCCAGATTCTTCCAACAGGGACCTTGTAGCAGGCCTGTCAGAGGCTGCATCAATGCAAATGTCACAACTTGTGCCTTACCTCTTTGTTAGTCACTTGTGCCTAGAATAAGGTGTGTTTCTCTGGGATACAGAGGAGGATCCCCAAGGAAAATACAAACATCTTATGGTATTGAAACAGATATGATGCCATAAAGTGTTGCAGGGATGACATATTTATAAAAGACCTCCGCAAAAAGCCAATGGGATTTTTGATTATTGCAGATAACAAATTGTTATGATACTTACACATTTTGTTCAGCAGAAAAATCTCTAGGAACTACAGCACGGTCACATGTCTTCACGTCACCTCCGCTAAGCTAAAGGTGGCTAATGTTGGGCTATAAAGGAACTTCAGCACGGTCACATGACTTCACGTCACCTCCGCTAAGCTAAAGGTGGCTAATGTTGGGCTATAAAGGAACTACAGCACGGTCACATGACTTCACGTCACCACCGCTAAGCTAAAGGCGGCTAATGTTGGGCTATAAAGGAACTACAGCATGGTCACATGACTTCACGTCACCACCGCTAAGCTAAAGGCGGCTAATGTTGGGCTATAAAGGAACTACAGCACGGTCACATGACTTCACGTCACCACCGCTAAGCTAAAGGATGCTAATGCTGGGCTATAAAGGAACTACAGCACGGTCACATGACTTCACGTCACCACCGCTAAGCTAAAGGTGGCTAATGTTGGGCTATAAAGGAACTACAGCACGGTCACATGACTTCACGTCACCACCGCTAAGCTAAAGGAGGCTAACGTTGGGCGTGATGACGTTTATTCGTCTCTTTAGACACTTGTAGCTACCTCCGTTTGTAAATTCACCAGTGGGGTATTTACTGACGTATTTTATGTCGTGAAACAAAGCATAACAACCCAAATTGTTTCTTTTTTGTTATTGTTCAAAGCAAAGAGCGCTTTGGATTAAATAATCTGTCAGCAAATACTTTCTTCTTCTGTTATTTTTGTTCTGCTGCTACGATATGCAGAAAGGAAGTGAGGAGCTGCTTAAATGTGTTACAGTGTCAAGCCTCAAGGCACTGAAATCTAGAAGACTGACTTTAAAATGCCGAAATATAATTTTTATTTCTGAGCAAAGGTGTCCTTGTTATACATGGAGTAAGAAAATAATGATTTTCATCCCGAGGCTAGAGTGAAACAGTTATTTTACTATCCAGCAGACGCTATTTCTTTCCCAGTTTAACATATTTTGGGATAGAAAAGGACCTCAGGATGATGAGTTGGTGGAGAAGCTGCAGTCTGAATTTGCAATTTTCCTGCCGGTGTATTTCCCCACCCTGGTTATCAACAGTTCCTTGAAGCCAAGACCAGCTGGAGGTTAAAAACGAATGCCAGTTTTACACACACTGCACAGGTCAGTTTGGCAAACAAGTAAGATGGTACACTAGCCTCAGAAAAAAAAGAGTCATTAAATGTCTTGTGTTGCGAAAAATGAAATGGACTCGTTCTGTGGCGTTGACAGAATAATCCCTGATGATATCTGGACTTGGGTTTCCAAGAATGTGAAATATCTATCAGAAAACCTACCCGAAAAATACAGAGGGCTCAGAAACTGACTGACATTTAACAGACAGATTGGGTATGATAAATACATACTACTGTTGGCATTAAAGGAAAAGTAGGATTCAAGATTTCTGGACTAAAATACGGAATATCCCAACATCTGCTGCTCTTGTTATCTATCTATCTATCTATCTATCTATCTATCCATCCATCTATCCATCTATCCATCTATCTATCTATCTGTCTTTACCTCAGCCACTGAGGTTATGTTTTCAGTTATATTGTCATGTTTGTCTGCTGGATTACCTAGAAACTACTGGTCTTATTTTAATGAAACATGGCGAAAGTGAATAGCATTTACTAAGGAAGAACCAATTACATTTTGGAGCAGAAACTATGGAGGGAACTTCGGGATTTTAGCCTTTGCAAACCATTGACATGCACAACAACCTACAGGAAAGAGAAGACCTCAAACAGCTTAATAGAGCCTTTTTAATACATCTTTGTTTCCTGTGTCTTACCTACTCCACTGAACAACCTGAACCCAAACTAAGACCTAGGATCTGTCTAATCAAATTACCCGAACCTGATTAGGGTTATCGAGTTACCCTTTAAAGGAGGCGCTGGGCCGTTGCTCACAATTTGAAGGAGAACACAGTCATGCATTAGGATCACTGTAAAAACATTACCATAATCTATTCTGAGTTGATGAGTCCTACAGAAACGTTCGATGCTGTCAGTGTAAACGAGGTTGTGCTGATTGATAATCCAGAGGCAGCCGTCAATAGGTGATTATCTCAGGACACACACACACAACACACACATTAACACACTGACAAACGTCTCCATCTTAACGAGACCGAGCTCAAAATAGCTTTATTGTTTCGCTACCGCATGTGCCCTTTCCCCAGAGCCTTATCACACTCTCACACACACACACACACTTTATCGTCATAGTCTCACATGCACACTGACCTGCGATGCATTGCATGTGTGTGCTGTTACTTTCATGCATCAGTAACACATCATCCTTTCTGCTCGCTTTGTTAGCTTGAGCACTGTCTTGTACTTCTGCTCGGATAAGCCCTAAAGGCAACAACAACACAACATCATCGACCTCCCAGCTCCTCTTCCTCCTCCTCCTCCTCCTCCTTCTGCACATTGTTTGCAGAGCCTCATTACTGTAATTAAAGAGCTGCAAAAAGTCCTATAGCTTCTTTTCTCCGTAAGGCCTATAAGTCGCCCTTTGACTTCTACATGTACGCTTGTGTTTCCATGTCAGGGGACGGGTTTATTCCCCTTGTTTGTGAGGAAATAAAAGACTGATGAGGTTAGAAGGAGTTAAAAGGAGGAAGTTGTCTACTATAAATCCGTAATTCTTCCTAAAAACAAAATATCTTGTTATCAGTTCTCCCTACGACAAGGACACCCTCATGCAAGCGGTATTTTGTTGCTTAAAGGAGGTTTTTTTGTGTTTTTAGTCCATTTCATTATCAGCTGAATGTCGATACAGATTCTCAATGCTCTAAATTCAGTTCTTTGATCACTTGGAGTCGTGCCGTGGTACAGGATTCATAGAAAGCTCCCCAACATCGCTGTGATTTGTCAAAGAGATTGAGCTGTTGTCAGCGCTGCTTTTGATCATTCAGATGCATAAGGTAAAAAGCATAAATTATCATTCTATTGAGGGAAGGATTTAGTCCATACAGGATGTCATAGAAAGGTACATTTTCAGATAAGCATGCATAGAAACATGTGTGACTTTTGTGGAGACAACCAGGGGGATGCCTACAAAAATACATCATCCCTGCACCACTCTATAGCTTCTAGTAGTCAGATAAAACTGTTGCAATGGATGGATTATGAGAAAATGGGATATGCAAAAGACACAACCACTTTAGGAGCAAGACACACGGACGTTTTGGTGATTTTAACTCTTTTGTTGTCCTTTTCTGCCATTTTTTGGTCATTGTGTGTGTCTTTTGTATTTCTTTATAGTTGTGGCGTGACACTTTTATGCAGTAATGTAGTGTCTCAGTAAAATTACAACTGTCAAAGTCTACACATCTTCCGTCACCGACTGAAAACCCACCTGTTCCCTCTGCACCTTGGCTGAGTAATTGAACTTCTGTACGTAGAGCTTAGAGTATGTTCTTGCAGGGTTCTTGCTGTTCTGAGTTTGTATCTTGACGGTTGAACGCACTTATTGTGAGCTGCTTTGGATAAAAGCGTCTGTGAAATCAAATGTAATGTAAAAAGAAACTGCTGCACACAAGATCTAGCTAACTCAGTCTTGCAAATAAACCCAGCCTGTAAACAGAGTTCAGATGGTCCTTATTTCTCTCCATCAGTTTTCATTTGTCTACATATTTCACTGTATAGCATATCATTTTAAATCTTAATCTTATTGTATTTTCATTGCATATAGTAAACTTATTAGTCTTGCAATATTCTCTTATCACTATTTTTTTCAATTGTGGTTCTTCTTGCGCTTTTGTATTGTTTGTTTTATTAGTTGCACGTCTTACATATGTCTATGTTGCATTTTTGGAGTTATTTTTCATTGCATATCTACACTGTAGCTACTTAACTGTAAACATGACAATAACAAGTAAGTAAGCAGAGACGCAGGTGTACTCTGCCCTCAGAAAGCCCTCTTAGTTCACAGATTACAAACAGGCAGGCTGTGGAGCTGGAGAGGAAGCAGACCTAATCAGCCGCTGACAGATGGCTCGCCGATCTCCCGCCGCCACCATGTTGGAAACGGAGAGGCCGCCCACAGCGAGGTTGGAGAGGGCGAGGAGATGATTGTTATTGAAAATGAAATGTCCATCAGTTGGAAGCAGCAGGTCGGGAGAGGAGAATTGATTCTGTGATCCGGGAGATAAACAGAGGAGCTTTGTGCAAAACAGCAGAGGTGGGAAGTAGTGGAGTACAAATACTTCATTACTGTACTTAAGTACATTTTTCTGGTATCAGTACTTTACTCCACAACTTTTTACTTTGACTTCTTTTCCAAACAGGCTGGTTCCTTTAGTCTGAATGTGTGTTTGGTGGCGTGATCATTATTATTTAGAGTCATTGCGTGCCTATTGATTTGAACACGATCCGTGTATCCATCATTTCCTGGTCTTCTCTAAAGAAGAGGGACCAATGAAAACGTTGTCATGTTGCCGTTGTTCAGCATGGAAACACTCATTAGCTAACAATGACATTATTGTTCTATTAATATAAAGGGAGGTCAGGTACTCTTTAAAACAGCTGCTAGTTATGGGTACTTTCTACTGAAGTACATTTCAAAGCCCTCTTTACTTTTACTTGAGTAAAGAAGTTTAGTCAGTACTTCTACTTTCACCAGAGTATTTTTAAACACGAGTATCTGTACTTCTACTTGAGGAAAGGATGTGTGTACTTTTGCCATCTCTGAAAACGCGTCTCTGAATCAAGAGTTTCGTGCTTTGATTTATAAGCCGTCGTATAACAATCAGGAAACCTCATTTCTTTCCAGCACAAATATTTCATGCCCTCATACCTTCGGGGGAATTGCACCCACAGCCATCACTCATGTTACTAAAAAGAGCTCTGTACATCTAATATTTAAATTTAATTTGAGAAAGGAGTGTCTTTGCACATCTATTGAAGGTCTATAGAAGAGATAGAGAATGCATACGTCAAATATTGTTGGCTTTTTGCTAAATTTCGGACCCAATTTGGCTGTGTTATTTGTCGATTGGGTTTTTTTATTCCTTTGTTTTGTTGTACTGCTGATTCAATTGGGGTGTATCTCAGTTAATGAGCTGTTGGTTCATTTGACATGTTTAAAGAGTCCATATTCTGTTCATTTTTAGGTGTATATCAGTATGTAGTGTCTCTACTTTAAAGAGTCCTCTCCTGCTGATGTTCAGGTGTATATCAGTATGTAGTGTCTCTACTTTAAAGAGTCCTCTCCTGCTGATGTTCAGGTGTATATCAGTATGTAGTGTCTCTACTTTAAAGAGTCCTCTCCTGCTGATGTTCAGGTGTATATCAGTATGTAGTGTCTTTACTTTAAAGAGTCCTCTCCTGCTGATGTTCAGTTGTATATCAGTATGTAGTGTCTCTTCTTTAAAGAGTCCTCTCCTGCTGATGTTCAGGTGTATATCAGTATGTAGTGTCTCTACTTTAAAGAGTCCTCTCCTGCTGATGTTCAGGTGTATATCAGTATGTAATGTCTCTACTTTAAAGAGTCCTCTCCTGCTGATGTTCAGGTGTATATCAGTATGTAGTGTCTCTTCTTTAAAGAGTCCTCTCCTGCTGATGTTCAGGTGTATATCAGTATGTAGTGTCTCTACTTTAAAGAGTCCTCTCCTGCTGATGTTCAGGTGTATATCAGTATGTAGTGTCTCTACTTTAAAGAGTCCTCTCCTGCTGATGTTCAGGTGTATATCAGTAGGTAGTGTCTCTACTTTAAAGAGTCCTCTCCTGCTGATGTTCAGGTGTATATCAGTATGTAGTGTCTCTACTTTAAAGAGTCCTCTCCTCCTGATGTCCAGGTGTATATCAGTATGTAGTGTCTCTACTTTAAAGAGTCCTCTCCTGCTGATGTTCAGGTGTATATCAGTATGTAGTGTCTCTACTTTAAAGAGTCCTATCCTGCTGATGTTCAGGTGTATATCAGTATGTAGTGTCTCTACTTTAAAGAGTGTGTGGGAGAAAAACACTAATATAACACACTGCAGCAAAGGGAAAACCCTAAATAGCATAATAGGGCCTCTTTAAGTTTGTCAATACAGTGATTTTGCGGCATTAACATTCCTGTCATCCAAGATATTTAGGATTGTTAAATGTGTGATAAATGAGAGAATAAGTGGTGACAGAGCAGGGTTATATTCTCCATATACAGCTGTCAGGTGTGTGTGAAGCGTCGCAGTGTGACTGTTCTCTGAGCAGATGTCAGGTGTGTGTGAAGCGTCGCAGTGTGACTGTTCTCTGAGCAGACGTATCTCCTGTCTGATCTCAGTGATGAAAGCAGTTATTGCTCGGCCTGCTGCGGACACTAATCTCAGCTTCTGCTCCACCTCAGGCAGCGCTAAGCAGCATGCTAACAGCTCAGCACATCACAGTGTGTGTGCTCAGTGTGCTCAGTGTGCTCAGTGTGTGTGTGTGTGTGTGTTTGCCTGCAGCGAGGAGCGGGATGTGTATAATGCTCTTTTGAAAGCATTGCACCAGCACTGACAATGGTTTGGATTTGTTGAAGCGAATGTAGGTGCAGGTTTTCTGAGTTTGTATCTTCATGGTTTATTGCGCTGATGGTAAGTCGCTAAAATGTAATGTAATGAAAGTGTTGCAGCCATTTAGAGTCTTTGAATTTCTAATGACAATATGTCACAAGTTAATTTAGTTTTGGTTTCTTTATAAAGGAAATATATGACTTCAGTGCAATCATAACTGAATTGAGCACAGTTAAAACTATAATACAAAAAAGAATCAAGAAATGGAGGAAAAATTGCTCAAAATAGTATTTTTGTTTTAATATTTTTTGTAAACAGATAATTCAAAATGACGGCTAATTTATCAAAGCAAGGTGTGTAAAATAAATAACTTAAGAACTGTTTATCTACTTTCTTTTTAATCCAGAATTTATAGAGTCACAGTTTTTGAATGGTCTTTTTGGGGGAATCCTACCGGAGTACATTATCGGTTAAACCATTTTTTTATTTCACTAAACCATATTCTTTTTGCAAATGTGTTTTGGACACACATCACCTACAGATAATTTAAAGATGAACAATACATTAAGAAACACCCTTTCCTTAAATCGCTTTTACCATTTTAAATGTCTTTGGGAGTTTTTCTTTGGTCTAAGGACAAAGGGGTTTTACGCTCTACACACCTGTAAGCCCTCTGAGATGTGTAATTTGAGATATTGCGCTATAAAAACACCATTTGATTTGATAACCTCAGGAGCTTAAAACACTAGGACTTCAATGTGTGTGCTGCTCGTTTATGACTAAAGACAGAAAGACAGAGTTCCCGTTGTGGAGTCACGCAGGTCTGTGAGCGTGTTTGACAGCAGCTGAGTGGATCACAATACTCTTTCTTTCAGGGCAATTATGTTAAATGGATACGCTAGCAAAGAACAAGTGTCTGCAGGCCATGACTCACTGTTTCATTCTTACATAACTCTGCACTTCTCTTGAATCATGACACGGTGTTTTCCTTGTAAACAGCACTGCAGCTCAGCATTTAATAACCTTTCCACAGCGCCATTATGATTCTCATCTCACACTGTGATTGTACACAATGCTAATTAAACGGAGCATACAGTGGGTAATGTGGCAGCTATTAGTCAATGAAATGACTTGTAAACAGTGTCGAATCTACTATGGATAGATGATGGATGGATGGATGGGTGATGGGTTCGTCCATCCATATAACCTTCCAATGGATATTTGGATGGACAAATGGATTGGAGAGTGCAGGGATCAATGGATGGATGGATGGATGGATGGATGGATGGATGGTTGAATGAATGGATGCATGGACAGTTGATGGATGGATGGATGGTAGATGGTGGATGGATGGATGGATGGATGGTTGAATGAATGGATGCATGGACAGTTGATGGATGGATGGATGGTAGATTGGTGGATGGATGGATGGATGATTGATGGATGGATGGATGATTGATGGATGGATGATTGATTGGTGGATGGATGGATGATTGATGGAAGGATGGATGGATGGTTGAATGAATGGATGCATGGACAGTTGATGGATGGATGGTAGATTGGTGGATGGATGGATGGATGATTGATGGATGGATGATTGATTGGTGGATGGATGGATGATTGATGGAAGGATGGATGGATGATTGAATGAATGGATGCATGGACAGTTGATGGATGGATGGATGGTTGATTGATGATGGTTGATTGATGGATGGAATGGATATACGGATGGATGGATGGATGGAAAGATTGATGGATGAATGGATGGATAGGTGGTTTATGTGTTGATGGATGGACGCATGGATGGACTCAGTTGATGGATGGATGGATTGATTGATTGGTGATGGTTAGTTGATGGAAGGATTTGTCGATGGATGGACGCATGGACAGTTGATGGATGGATGGATGGATGAATGGATGGATGGATAGGTGGTTTATGTGTTGATGGATGGACGCATGGATGGATGGAAGGATGGATGGATGGATGTTGGTTGGACAGAAAGATTGATGGATGGATGGATGCATGGAAAGTTGATGGATGGATGGTTGGTTGGTTTGTTGGTTGCTTAATGGAAGGATTGTTGAATGGATGAATGAATGGATGGTTGATGAATGGATGGTTGATGAGATTATGAGGCACATTTTCTGTTTGATTCTCATGTCACACTGTGATTGTATACATTGCTAATTAAATAGTGCCTACAGTGTATAATGTGGCAGCTATTATTCAATTGTAACGTCTTAAAAACAGTGTTTTTCAAGAGTTTTGGTTTTCATTTATTCACTTTTCCTTTGGCGTCTTTCTCCACAACTGGGTTTCACATTACACAAACAATGCATGCAACCCCCCCACTGTCACTTTACCTTTACCCCTCCCCTCCCTGGCTGTCTTCCCCTCATTTGTTCTCCTTTTCTTTTCCAAAATCCTCCTTCTTTTCCATCCATCTGTCAACACCAATCGTCCCTGTCTCAGTGTGTACCCACATACATTTTTCAGGATCCTTCTTCAAATATGAAAAGTTTCTCCTGCAGTTTGGTGAGCCGCTCCCAGATGGCTCAGTGTAGTTGGGAATGGGAATTAGTTTTTACAACATGTCGGGTAAATATTTCATTTTAGAGGAACACGGATTAGCATTCTAACCTTAGCGTGTTTGAGTTTTTCTAATGAGGTCTGGCTCATACAGTGTGTTTGGATAGATTTATTTAGAGACATCCATCTGACCGTTCAAGGAAAAAATGGACGACGTCAAAGGACGATCAGAAGGGCTGATGTAGAGAAATCCATTAATCTAACTCCGAATGATTGATGGAAAAATGGACGGACGGACGTTCAATGGGTTTGGATGGATGAAGAATTAAGGAAAGATCGACAAACATCCATTAAATTATCTTACAGTTTAATTGGATGGATGGATGGATAGATAGAGAGACATTCATTCGTCCATCCATATAACCTTCCAATGGATATTTGGAAAGACAAATGGATTGGAGAGTGCAGGGTCAAAGGATGGATGGATGGATGGATGGATGGATGGATGGATGGATGGACGACGATTGGACTGATGGATCATTAAATAAATGGATGGAAACATGGATCGACGGAGATGGATGGACAGACGGACAGAAGGAATAACAGACGGACGTATGGATTTACGGACAAACGGGTGGATGTATAATTAAATAAACGGATGGAAAGATGGACCAACGAAGGATGGATGGATGTGAGGATGGATGGATGTGAGGATGGATGGATAGATAGAAAGAAACAAGTGCCTGAACATAATAGCAAAATGTGAGCTGCAGCAGCAGAGGGACGGCCAGATTTAGCAGAGGGAGTGTGTGGGCGGCAGGAAGTGTGTGTGTGTGTCTGTGTGTGTGTCTCTGTGTGTGTGTGTGTGTGTGTGTGTGTGTGTGTGTGTGTGTGTGTGTGTGTGTGTGTGTTGTCAGAAACTTGAGGGAACACTGTCCAGACAGTCGGGGATGTTCTGTATGAAAGACGGATAAGCAGCTCTGTTAGTGTGGCATTAATTCAGAACAAACTGGAGGTGTACCGCTGACACTCGGTCTGTTACAAATCTCTGCACTTCCGTTTGACTCAGAACAAAATGTATTTTTAACCTTAATTCATCCGAGGAAGGATGCTGCCGAGCACACTTTCTGTTTTCTACATCGGCCTGCTTAATATTTACACAGATGCAGACTTCCACACCAACATCTGACACTGTTGTGAATGCTTTCTTGCAGGAATCAGCACTGTTGGCTTTTGTTACACTGCAAGGTGTTGCATTGTCATTGATATAAAGAAATCCATACTTTCCTGGTTTTATATTAAAGCAGCAATTAGAGCCATATGCCCAACAACAAGCTTTGGCTTTTACTGTCAAGGAGCTAATAACAACCCATATTTACTTTTATGCCGGCGGCAATGGAGGAAGTAAGGTGTAGTTTTTAAAAGAGCCATAGAGTCTTCTTCAGGATGATGTTGATGGATGGGTCGAACAAACATAGGACTTTTTACCCAGGATACCACTGTGACCTATATGAAACCAACAGATAACATGCATTTTAATAAGTAGATACAATAGAAAGTTAGTGTCAAGTTGTAACGTAACGCATGTCCACTGCTTATTTTAACCCAAACCATGATCTTTTGCCACAAAGTTAGACCAAGTTCAGTAGCTAAAGTAACATTTCTTAACCCAAACCAAGTATTTTTGGCCTAAGTTTAGTCAGTCTAATAGCATTGGCATATCACTCAGAAATGGACTCATCCCACTAGACCAAGAGTGACATACCATCAGCTTTGTTTGTTGTTTATTGGTAGCAGTGTGTTCATTTTATTTCCCAAAGAGCTTCCCAGTGGTAAAACTTTCTCTTGACCAATGAATGAAGTGAATCACTTGTGTTTGTGGAGAGCCAGACCTCATATTGTTTACAGGCACTAACAGCACTGCTCTTCATCTTCTAACAGTGAATGAGTCTGTTTTGACAGTCCTTCATTAAGCTGTTTAACTAATATATAGGGAGGCGTGTGGTGCAGTGGGTTGTGCGTTGGTGTTCAGATCAGGGGTCACAGGTTCAAACCCCACTGCAGTCAGCATGTCGTTGTGTCCCTGAGACACTTCCCCCCAAATTGCTCCTGTGGGGATTGCCCACAGTATGTAAGTCGCTTTGGATAAAAGCGTCTAACAAGTGACATGTAATGTAATATATAAAACACAGAGAGGATAAATCCACTACACTGTGATCCGTGTATCTTTATTATTTTATATTTATTGAACTATAAAAAGTGTCTGACTGCAAGTGTTTTATTCTATTTAATGAAATAGGCACTTATGAGCAGTAAATGTGTTATAATAGGCCCGAATGAGGCATTGCAATGGCTGTAAATTAAGAGACACTTAAAATAATACAATCAAATATAATGACTCAAGAGTTTGCATGATAATGTTACAAAAATATAGTGGTTAGGCAGTTTATACATTTGTTTTTAATCTAATTAGTAGCTTTTTTAATGATTAAGAGAAAATATATTTACATCTATAAACATTTATTTATTTTGTAATTATTTTTTTATAATTTTGAGGTTTTTGAATATTTTTTGATATAGTCATTTGCATTGGGTATGTTTTACCTTTAATACTTTAAGTACATTTCGCTGATTATACTTGCTTAATTAGTAGGTTGAATGCAGGACTTTTACTTGAAACAGAGTATCTTTTTACATTGTGGTATTTTACTTTACTTTAAAAGAAAGATCTGAATACCTTTTTACACCACTCCAATTACAATGTAGTGTTAACGGGTGTAATTTGGAGGTACAGTACTCATATCAATTAAGTAATATAGCAATCACTCATATCAGCTTTTAAATCTTTTTGCATTGCTACTAGGGGTGTAACGGTTCACAGAATTCACGGTTCGGTACGTACCTCGGTTTGGGGGTCACGGTTCGGTACAAGTTCGGCACAACAAGAAAAAGCAAAAAAAGTCCCAAAGGCATAATTCCAGGATTGTTTTTTTATTTATTTTGAACAGTAGTGCAGGTGTCAGTTTAAAAATAAGGAACTCTAACATTTTTGAATAATGAACTGTATTACACAGTTAAAAACAAACCACAAACAGTACCACACACTCAGATGGCCATATTATCTATAATGGCTGATCTCAAACAAAAAGGTGTCATCAAGCTTTAAAACTAAAAAGAATATCTTGAAAATATTACAAAATAAATAATAAGATAGTGTTTCAATCACTTTCAATCACAATCAATAGCCGGGGTCCTCTACTATTGCATGAGGGCGCAGCATAGCCGTTGAAAAATATATGCCAAAAGCTTCTGTTATTTATTTTGGTCTCTCGGCTTTCATGTCTATTGGCTTCTTAAAAGCAGCGGGGATAAGCTTTGAACTGCTGCTGATTTTCGCCGGGCTCCGGTGATTGGAACATCTGGCTGATGCCTTCTGATATGATTTAGCATGTTTGGCGTGTGTTACCATTAGCTTACCGCACCGCTGCCGAACAACGCCGACACACCGTCTTCCCGATCCACCACTCGCACTCCATCGTTATTGTAGTCCACAGGGAACCCGAAATGTTCCCACACAGCTGATTTACAAGAAGCACGTGGGTCTTCTGGCTCCTGTGTGTTATCTGAAATCGCCATACTAACTTCTCTTCTTCTTGTATTTTGTTCGTTCTGTTGTGTTTTCTTCTTGTTCTTCATTTGTTGTTTAAGGGCGGCTGCAAACAGCTTTTAGGCGCAATACCGCCCCCTGGATTATATATAGTGTAGTGGATACTGCCCTGAATGACAGACTTTTTTCCCACTCATAAAAAAAGGCGTATTCGTCGTGTGACTGCATGTGCCGAATCGTGATGTCTGAACCGTGACGGTTCGGGACGAATACGGATACCGTTACACCCCTAATTGCTACTCTCTGTTGTCTTCTTTTTAAGTGTTAATGATGATGTAAAGTACTTTGAATTGCCTCTGAAAATGTGCTATATAAATAAACGTACCTTACCTTACTTTACTCATATTATAGATTTCATACAGTAAAATACGCCTAAAATCACACATGTACTGGATGTATTTCCTGTCTGTTTGACCCCCTCTTCCTCTTTCTTTCTCCTCAGGTATGCGGATCCTGGTAACTCTGCTTCTGGACACGCTGCCCATGCTGGGGAACGTTCTGCTGCTCTGCTTCTTCGTCTTCTTCATCTTCGGCATCGTGGGCGTGCAGCTGTGGGCCGGCCTGCTCAGAAACCGCTGCTTCCTGGGAAACATCTCCATGTGAGTCAAACGTGTACTAACTCAACGTTTTCATATGTGCAATACCTTTTTTATAAACCCTTAGGCAGAGGTGGGAAGTAGTGGAGTACAAATACTACTTACTGTATTTAAGTACATGTTTCTGGTATAAGTACTTTACTCCACTACTTATTTTTCTGACGACTTTTTACTTTGACTTCTTACATTTCTAACACAAATACCTGTACTTTCTACTTCTTACATTTCAAACCCAAATACCTGTACTTTCTACTTCTTACATTTCAAACACAAATACCTGTACTTTCTACTTCTTCCATGTTCCAAACAGGCTGGTTCCTTTAGTCTGAATGTGTGTTTGGTGGCGTGATCATTATTATTTAGAGTCATTGCGTGCCTATTGATTTGAACACGATCCGTGTATCCATCATTTCCTGGTCTTCTCTAAAGAAGAGGGACCAATGAAAACGTTGTCATGTTGCCGTTGTTCAGCATGGAAACATTCATTAGCTAACAATGACATTATTGTTCTATTAATATAAAGGGAGGACACAGTTATTCAGTGTCTCTTTATCATTGTCTTGTATCTCTTTGTTGTCTTTTTGAGTCTTCTCTTGGCATTTGGCACATTCTCACCATCATTGTGAGTGTCTTTGTGTCTCTCTGAAGTTGTTTTGCATCTCTTTGTAGTTGTGCTCAAAGCAAGATACACTGAAAAAGACACAGAACAAGAACTCAGTGTCTTTGCACAGTAAGGGCCTGTATTTACGCCTGCATTGGCCTTGAAAAACCTACATATCCATTTCAAACGTTGGCTGGATTTACTTGTGTATTATCGTCCTATTAGAGCTGAAATAAACCCATATGTGATTGCAAACAGCTGTGCACAAGGCTCAAGGTAAAACTTGAAATAAAACCTTGACCCTGTCTTAAAGTAGGTCACACAGTGAGGTTATAGAGTCTCATAATGATCAATGAAAGAGCGACAAGCCCTGGAATAATGAGAAAAGACCCCCTGGAACATGAGCCCCCCATGACTTATTCATGTTCATTTCTCTCTATAGGATTTATGACGACTCTCTGCTGTAATTTAAAGTTCATACTGAAGCTTGTGTCTTCTTCTTGTATCTGAGAGGTCTTTATGCATTAGACGGATGGCGTCTGAGTCATATATATTTGTTTTAATGCCTGCTGCAGTTTATCTTGTGATAATAATATCATATTTTAGTGCTTTAGCAGCAGCTGTTTACTGCGCTGACAGTTTATTAGACTGATGGATGTGAGGAGAAACATCCCATGCGTCATTTTGGGGTGAGAGAAATCATTTCATACTGAGCTCATCAAACCAATAAGTGTTGGGAAGATATAAACATAAATAAGAGAGTGTGAGGTGTTCCTGGTGTGAGTAAGTTCATTCCTGCAGCGCAGAAATAAAGAGAAAGTTAAAAACAAACACAAAGAGACCGAAATAAATATAAAGATATGAAAAATAGGTTTGATGAGACATAAAGACAGTGAAAAATTCCACAACAGGACTACAAAGTGACACAAAATGACTACAAAGTGACACAAAATGACTACAAAGAGATACTAAATGACTACAAAGAGATACACAATGACTACACAGAGATACACAATGACTACAAAGTGACACAAAATGACTACAAAGAGATACTAAATGACTACAAAGAGACACACAATGCCTACAAAGAGACACACAATGATTACAAAGAGACACACAATGACTACAAAGAGACACAAAATGACTACAAAGAGACACACAATGACTACAAAGAGACACACAATGACTACAAAGAGACACACAATGCCTACAAAGAGACACACAATGACTACAAAGAGACACACAATGACTACAAAGAGACACACAATGACTACAAAGAGATACAAAATGACTACAAAGAGACACACAATGACTACAAAGATACACAAATGATACTACAAAGAGACACACAATGACTACAAAGAGACACACAATGACTACAAAGAGACACACAATGACTACAAAGAGACACACAATGACTACAAAGAGACACACAATGACTACAAAGAGACACACAATGCTACAAAGAGACACACAATGACTACAAAGAGACCACACTGACTACAAAGAGACACACAATGACTACAAAGAGACACAATGACTACAAAGAGATACAAATGACTACAAAGAGACACAATGACTACAAAGAGACATCAAATGACTACAAGAGATACTAAATGACTACAAAGAGACACACAATGCCTACAAAGAGACACACAATGACTACAAAGAGACATCAATGACTACAAAGAGATACTAAATGACTACAAAGAGATACTAAATGACTACAAAGAGACATCAATGACTATAAAGAGATACTAAATGACTACAAAGAGACACACAATGACTACAAAGAGATACACAATGACTACAAAGAGATACTAAATGACTACAAAGAGATACACAATGACTACAAAGAGACATCAATGACTACAAAGAGATACTAAATGACTACAAAGAGACACACAATGCCTACAAAGAGACACACAATGACTACAAAGAGACATCAATGACTACAAAGAGATACTAAATGACTACAAAGAGATACTAAATGACTACAAAGAGACATCAATGACTACAAAGAGATACTAAATGACTACAAAGAGACACACAATGACTTCACAGAGATACTAAATGACTACAAAGAGATACTAAATGACTACAAAGAGATACTAAATGACTACATAGATACTTTGATGTTGGTTTGACTTGATCTAGAATCGATTGCTTTTCCTTAGGTTGCCAGATGTTTAATTTGAACTTTATACATCGTATTTTTGCAACTGATTTGGCCAATCGCATTAGAGCACCTGGAAAAATATTGTAATTTTTTAAACGTGAGGTTTTGATTCTTGAAGTTGTGAACATTGGAAAATAAAATTGAAAATTAGATGTTGAAAATTGGGATTCATCATTTCATTATTCGGGGCTGTAAATTCAATGGCTTTATAATGTGAACACTTGCATTACTTCTAGAAAAATAAGGTATTCTTCTTCTTATTAACACAAAGTTTAATTCAATACCAATAAGATGTTCTCTTCCTTAGAAAGATTAAACTTTATATATTTGTTTTATCAAAGCATTAACACACTTCTCGCAACAGAAAGCATTGTCTTTCTTTTCTTTTTTAATATTTTAACATTGTTGTGCTCAGTTCACTTAAAGATAATGTTTTATAAAGAATATGCTATGTGCCATTATGTATTATTTGCCACTTGCGGCCACATAAATGTTCTTTAATAAAAGTTATTTATAGTCTAACTTTAGGGGGAAATGTACAAGACACTTCCTGTAATGGTGTTCAAATGGGATATAAAGAAAGAGAACATTAAGTAATACAGATTTACCTCAAAATGATCCATGATTTTAACTGAACTGTGTCGACTTCAGGCACATCTTTCTATACTTGAATCTGCTCTGGAGGGGGGTGTAAATCTGTTGACTTCACCCTGAAATATCCTCTCTTCTTCCTCTTCTTCCCTGAAGCCCCGTGGCTGTGGAGCTGGAGAAATATTACCACACGGAGAACGACGATGAGAACCCGTTTATCTGCTCGATGCCGCTGGAGAACGGCATGAGGGACTGCGGCTCGGTGCCTAAACTGTACGAGGAGGGGGGGCTGCAGTGCAACCTGGACATGCTGTCCCACAACAGCACGGACAACACCACCTGCGTGAACTGGAACCAGTACTACACCAACTGCTCCACCGGCTCCATCAACCCCTTCAAGGGAGCCATCAACTTCGACAACATCTGCTACGCCTGGATCGCCATCTTCCAGGTGAGAAGAGGGGGGGACACAAAGGGAATCAGTTTGTGAGAAGAGGGGGGGACACAAAGGGAATCAGTTTGTGAGAAGAGGGGGGGACACAAAGGGAATCAGTTTGTGAGAAAAGGGGGGATTTGTAATGATGCATTTACTCTAGAATTGTACGCAAGTACTATTTTGAAATACCTGCACTTTCTGTTTAATAGTTCTGAATATTTCATTTATTTATTCCAGGATGAATTGGGTTAGGGACAGTTGCTCCATTTAAGAATGAAATAAACTGAATCAATTATAGAAACATTTGCAATAAAGAGAGAACAAATCCAAAAAAAGATAAAAATTGTTTTATTAACATAAGGAGTGCAATAAAAAGATAAAATAAAATACAAATATTTATGTAAATATAAGAAGTTCAAGTAAAATAATCAAGAGGAAATAAAATAGAATAAATATATCTCCTGTTGGCCACAGTTACTACATGTTCGAATGAAAAAAACCCAAACATTTATATTAACATAAGACATTAAAGTAAGAATGGGCGATAAAAAAAAGCAAAATCATAGAAGCATAATAATTAAAGTGTAATAAATACAAAAATAACATAAAAATTATTATAATAATATATAATATAATAACAAATATACCAATTGATAAAAACAATTCTAAAAAGACTTTTCTCTTTTCTCTATTCCTCTCCTCCCCAGGTGATCACTCTGGAGGGCTGGGTGGACATCATGTACTTCGTGATGGACGCTCACTCCTTCTACAACTTCATCTACTTCATCCTCCTCATCATCGTAAGTGCCTCCAGCTGTTTGTGTGCTGATGATTGAACAAGTTTACAGTATGTAGAGGACACTATGTCTTTGTTACAGTGTGTA
This sequence comes from Dissostichus eleginoides, assembly GCA_031216635.1. Classification (NCBI taxonomy): domain Eukaryota; kingdom Metazoa; phylum Chordata; class Actinopteri; order Perciformes; family Nototheniidae; genus Dissostichus; species Dissostichus eleginoides. Next base: position 4,688,202 of record CM062284.1, on the reverse strand, counting down.
GAGGACAGGACACTAACTATGTCTTTGTTACAGTGTGTAGAGGACAGGACACTAACTATGTCTTTGTTACAGTGTGTAGAGGACAGGACACTAACTATGTCTTTGTTACAGTGTGTATAGGACACTAACTATGTCTTCGTTACAGTGTGTAGAGGACACTAACTATGTCTTCGTTACAGTGTGTAGAGGACACTAACTATGTCTTTGTTACAGTGTGTAGAGGACAGGACACTAACTATGTCTTTGTTACAGTGTGTAGAGGACAGGACACTAACTATGTCTTTGTTACAGTGTGTAGAGGACACTAACTATGTCTTTGTTACAGTGTGTAGAGTACTAGCACTAACTAATATCCCCGTCCTCAGATCGGCTCGTTCTTCATGATCAACCTGTGCCTCGTGGTCATCGCCACTCAGTTTTCCGAGACCAAGCAGAGGGAGAGTCAGCTGATGAAGGAGCAGCGAATTCGCTTCCTGTCCAACGCCAGCACCCTCGGCTCTCTACAGGAACCGGGGTCTTGCTACGAGGAGCTGCTCAACTACCTGGTGCACATGATCCGAAAAGGAGCGAGACAAACGGCGCATATCATCCGTCACCTCGCTCGACGTGCCGGGGTTAATATCGCCGCTTCGCCTCAAGAAACAGAGTCCCAACGCAGCAAGAGAAGTAGAAGAAAACCCTCCAGGCAAGGATCGGTTACCGTTCATCACATGGCGTCCAATCAGCACCACTTACACCACCACCACCATCACCACTACCATTTAGGGAATGGTAGCATGAGGGGCATCCGGTGTGTGGAGGGTAGAGATGTGGAGGCTCATAACAACAATGGAGGCACGCTTGTTGCAACAGCCGGACATCTTGCTTTGCCACCATCAGTAACTACAGCCACATCTGATACGAACCTGGCCACTTCGTCCAATCCTGCGCCCGATTTATCTTCAGTTATCAGTGTTTTCCACGCAGAAACTCTTCGTTGTACCCCTTCGCCAACATCTCATTCCTTCCCAATCGCCCCCGCTCCAATGTCCAAATCCATGAAGAGGAACTCGGTACCTTTCGCGGGTCCGGCGCCGAAGAACTACCCGACCCTTCAGGCCCGAGCGCTCGCTGAGTCGAGACGAGCGAGTGCTGCCGCCGGCACTCTGACCAACATCAGCTTCAACCTCAATATCCCACCTGTACCGCAGGAGAGACGCCCGTCAAGCCTGGTGGACACACACACTCCCACAGGTAGAACAAACACAGCACACACACACACTCCTACAGGTAGAACAAACACAGCACACACACACACTCCTACAGGTAGAACAAACACAGCACACACACACACTCCTACAGGTAGAACAAACACAGCACACACACACACACACACTCCCTCAGGTAGAACCAACACAGCACACACACACACACACACTCCCACAGGTAGAACAAACACAGCACACACACACACACTCCCTCAGGTAGAACCAACACAGCACACACACACACACACACTCCCACAGGTAGAACAAACACAGCACACACACACACAGGTAGAACAAACACAGCACACACAATCACTCCCACAGGTAGAAGAAACACAGCACACACACACTCCCACAGGTAGAAGAAACACAGCACACACACACACTCCCATAGGTAGAACAAACACAGCACACACACAGAATATTATACACAGCGGGTTTCTTGACACTAAGTAAGGTTTAACAACTTCCTGATGGAGAGCTTAAGGAATGTTTGATAACTTCTTGTTGGAGAATTGATCAGGGTTTAATAGCTTCTTGTTTGAGGGTTAGACAACTTCCTGATGGAGAATTTGAGGAGGGTTTAATAGCTTCTTGTTTAAGGGTTTAATAACTTCCTTATGGAGGGTTTAAGGAGGGTTTGATAGCTTTCTGTTGGAGGGTTTGGTAGCTTCCCGTTGCAGACTGTGATCCAGCTACCAGTCCACCCTCTGTACCTTATCCTATCGGGACTTGAACCGATGACCCTTCGGTTGCCGAGCCAAGTCCCTACAGACTGAGCTACTGCTGCTCGAAACTCTAAACGTTTCTGATTAGCTCGATGTTTTTCTTTCTGCTGTGGTGGAAAGTTTGCTTCCTGTGTATTCCCATTGAGAAGAGAAAACTGGAAGGGGAAACACAGTTTGAAAACAACAAGAGTGTCTCATTCAGTCAGAGTCAATGCACTTTCCATATCAGTGGTCAGCAGGTCGAGTGACAAGCCTTCTTCCACAATCATCCATTTGTTGGAGTATTGATTAGCTGTGATTAAACATCTCACTGTAACACTGTCCAGAGTTGGAGGTTTTTTCCGTGAGAGACAGGAAGAGTGCTAATTACGCTCGATAAATGTTAATCCCTCATGTCAAAGCTTGCAGCCAGTTTACTGCGCCAGCCAACTTCTAAAAGGCAGCGGGATCAGCTGAAGTCAGGCCAGGTCTCTTCAGGTTGTGCAGACGGTGGAAATGCTGGCGACCGCCCTGTAGAAACATTACTCATAGCACACACAAAGACTCACACACACAAGCAACTATCCTGAAATGTTCACCACAGATTTATTCCGAATAACGACAACATTTGAAAGCATTTTAAAGTGTTACCCTAATTAAATATGCACAGGAAATGTTCTTGTAGCACAAATGCATCATGGTAATAAGGCCTCATGGACACACACTTTTACTAAAACAGATAAACATAACTGTGTTGAGATTGGGTAGCTTTTAGTTTTCTTGATATATTAGAAAACAACAGATCTTAATCCACAATTCAGCCTCTCTAGCTGCTCTTAAATAGATTATAAGGACCCTAGAGAAGATGTTGGCACATTCAAACACACCATACATACAAATATCCTCTTCTGTCTGACACACTCATGCATATTCAACATATTTCAAGATAAATAACCACATCACGGTCATTAAATCTAGCAGAGACATTGATTAGTCTTTAACAATCGGTCCTGCCTGATGTTTTATTCACTTGATGTGTTAATGCATGTTCCCGACTTTTCTCTCTCCATCATTTACCCATCGGGGGGGATATTTAATCTTGTCAAATTCCATTGGATTTGACAATTTGTCCAAAAAATTGTATGGGATTTTGCTGCAATTCCCCTTCTGTTTCTCTCCGTCTGACCTTTTTGTGTTTCTTATAAAGTTAACTGCGCTGTCAATTGCATTTTCCAAGAAACATAATTTGGTTTGTGATTGAAAAACGTTATTGACGAACGTTTTTTAATACAAATTAAGGATGAGCTAGCTAGCTACTTAGAGCAGCAATCGTCACTTTTAATAGCACAGCATCCGTGTGTGATTTGAGACAACACTACACAGTCAATTTCAAGAGTTTACAGTGCCAAAAAGTATGTATCTCCCTTCTGTTTGTCTCCGTCTGACCTTTCTTTTCTCCCTCGGCTGCAGCCCAGCTCTCCGGCCAGCTGTCGGTTCGTGACCTCAGCGCCGCGGACACAGTGGCTCTGACCTTTGACCCTGAGAGCTGCCCTTACTGCGCCAAAGCTCTGGCCAACGAGTCCGAGGGCGGCAACGGAGACTCGGACAGTGAGGGAATATACGAGTTCACCCAGGACCTCCGCCACAGGGACCGAAGGGACAGCCGGCAGCCCAAAAAGAAGCAGCACGGGCTGTGTAGAACGGCCGGGAAGGTGGTGCGTTTCTGGAGGTTGGTGTGCGACACGTTCAGGAAGATCGTGGACAGCAAGTACTTCGGCCGAGGGATTATGATCGCCATCCTGATCAACACTCTGAGCATGGGGATCGAGTACCACGAGCAGGTTAGTGAGTTGTCTTAAATGGCAGTTTTGTACATTTGCTTGTTTTGAGTGCATCTGTGCGTAAGGCAAAAAGGTACAATGTGTATACGGATGGTGCACTAGTAACGGACATAGGGATTTGAACATATTGTCTTCAGTGACTCTTATCATATTTTAAATGTGTGTTTCCTTGTTTATTTACTAAATATTTCTCCTTGTTGCTGTTGCAAATGGAGCTGCTGTGATGCAAGAAACCCTTCAGACCTGATCTGAAAGTATTGAAGTGTTGAAACCCTGGATTGTAGTTTCTTCGTTAAACCCAGCACTACACAAATCAAAGTTACATATATGTTTTACTATTCAACTAACGTACCAGTATACTAGTGTTGATTTGATACTACAAACAATCGTTGCTAGCTAGCTAACTAATTAGCTGCGATCGTCACTTTCCTGTAATAGCACAGCTAATGTTAGCAATTTGTTTTTACATAGGTTTAGACAGCACTATACAGGTCATACATGTTGTTTGTGTACATTGTTTAAGTTACTTACCTCTATACTGGTGTCTTAAGAAGTCTACGTTAATTGTATTGGGTGAATTGACTATTCTGTAACGATTTCCCTCCGAAATATCGTTGCTAGCTAGCTAGAAGAATGTTTAATATGCTTTTAACCCTTGGACTTACACACTGTATGAGACTCTGGAACCAGACAGCTCTCTTTAAATTGTGTAAACTGCACAGTCAATTGACATTTGACAAATAAGTTATTTGACAAAGATTAAAAAGTTGGTATTAAGAAAGAGCTAGCTTGTTAGGTAGCTAGCTTACAGCGGCTATTGTCACTTATGGTAATAGCACAGCATCAGTGAGCGATTTGAGACAACACTACACAGTAATTTAAAGAGTTCCCAGTGCACAACATGGCAGAGTACAGGGGAAGTGTGTGAGTTGACACAAAGTGTGTGTCTCATTAACAAAGTGTGTATCTGGGGAGTTGCTGCAGCTGTTGCATGGCGCTCCATTGAGGTACAGTCATTCATAAAGTGCTGTGAGATGACTGAATGACTGTAGGAGGGTATTATGGATCTCTGTGCTTGCGTCATGATTCCCTGTTATTGTGTAAGCTAAGCAGCTCCCAAAGGCCCAACTGGAATTCCCGATGTCTCTGTCTGGCCTCGTTTGTTTACACGAGCGTAATTGCAGCCATGTGAGAGAGAAACGGATATGAGCGGGAGAGAGAGAAAGAGGAACAAGGGGTGATTTAACGGGTGAGGAAGGCCCCGTAACATCTGACACAGATTTGCTCTTGTTAGCTCATTCGAAATCTACCTGTGTTTCTCTTTGACCCAATTTACACCTGATGCTAACACACAATCTAAATCAGGAAGGGTTTATCTAGATTAGGAAGAAAAGCATGTTGAAGCAAGGTGTTAATGCATGCAGAACACATCGCAATCAGAAGGATATTTGATCGACTAAACCACATCTGGAGAGCATTTTGATCAGTCGGTGTGAATTCAACCTGCTTAGTCTTAAGAAAAGTATCCACATAGTGCACCAAAATACCCGTGTGTAGAAGAGAACATTAATTAATACATGGTGGAAATGCAAAAGGCACTGTAGGAGCCATGAAATGTACAAAGGCGGGCGGGCGGGCGGGAGGGAGGGCGTGCGTGCGTGTGTGCGTGCGTTGCGGGCGGGCGGGTGTGTGCGTGTAAGAGAGGGTGACACAGGGTCGTTGTATTTTTTGTTGACTGCAAGCTTTAGGATTGCTTTGATTATTATAACAATGTCTATGTCTATGTAAAATAAGTTGATCATCTCATTTTTCATTACACTACATTATTATTCACTTACATTTTTTGATCTCAGCAAGTACATTGTTTAGCGTGTCATACAATAGAAAACCGGCCCGGCCTCAGCCTCTCAGCGACTTTGTTTGTTTCCTGCTGTCGCTATAGGCACTGATCAAATGTCATTTTCTAGAAAACCTCTGTATACACTGCTGATGTAGTTCATTTAGGAATGAGATTGAATAACAATAGTAGATCTAAGATAAGTCAACCTAGTTCTTTAGTTGTAGTTGCACGGGTACGATGTGCAAAACTCCTGCAGAAAACCTTGGCTGGTGGATGTATGGAAACAGAAACCCAGCCTCTCCTCCAGATGCACAGATTTTCAGAGGCTTAGTGATCCTCCTGTCTATTGGATGTCAATGCAATCAATGAAGCGTCTCAGTAAAGTTCTCAGCAGCCTGTCTGGAGACTTTAGGGATCTTTGTGACCTTAAAGAAATACAGATCACTCCAGAGAGAGAGAGAGAGATGAGGGAAGACTTAAGAAGAGTAAGACAAGAAGGTGAGACAGGGAGGTTATAAAAAGCAGGAATGACATAAGAAAGTGAAGGAGACAAAGGGTAGGAGTGCATATAGAGAAGAGTGAGGAACAGTGAGGCTGCAACAGAGAGGAGAACGCTATAAAAGTCTTTCTGAGGATGGCATCTGGATACATTTATAGGCACTGGGTCAGTAACCGAAAGTAACCCCGTAAAAAGCTATTTTTCTACACACACACACACACACACACACACACACACACACACACACACACAATGCACCTCCTCGACATATTATGTTTGTTTTAAGCTCATATCTGTATTTTCTGCCTCTACACTTACTTGTTTACGTGCTTAGATGTGCAAGTACTGTACTGTAAACCCACTTTGTTTTGACCTTTCAATCCAACCCAGTCCTTTTTCCTCCGCAGACTTCCCCGAACTTATTGAAAAATTATTTACGTCACGCCAAAAACCAACAGTTTCCCTCTGAACGTAATGGACGAGAATTAAGTTGAATGGGAATGTTCATTTGAGGGGAAACAGGCTCCAAAGTTCCATCCAGTGTGCAAACCCAAAAGTTAAAAAGCATATTATACAATTCTCATTCCTCTGGGAGCGAGTTTTAAATCTTAATGAGCCACGGAGAACTATTAGATCTGCTCTTTAAGCCCAATAACGAGCAGATTTTCTGTACGATGATAAAAGATATGTAAATAATGATTATATTGCTAACATTTTTAAGTCTTACCCTTATTAAAAGTGCCCAGGAAATGATGCAAAACACAAATGTTCAAATGCATCGTGTTAATAAGGCCTCATGGACACACAATTTGACTAGAACACATAAACATAACTATGTGGAGATTGGGTAGCTTTTAGTTTTCTTGACATATTAGCAAACAACAAATCTTAATCCACAATTCAGCCTCTCTAGCTGCTCTGAAGTAGACTATAAGGACCCGAGAGATGATTTTAACACATTCAAACACACACTATACCTACAAAACTCATGCATATTCAACATATTTCATGATAAATAACCACATCACGGGTAATTAAATCTAGCAGAGACATTGATTAGCCTTTAAAAATCGGTCCTGTCTGAAGTTGTATTCACTTCATGTGTTAATGCGTGTTCCCCACTTTCCTGTCTCCATCATTTACCCATCGGGGGGGTATTTAATCTGTCAAATTCTCTTTAAGACACAGTGAGGTCTCCACAACCTTATTTACACATCGGGGGGCTAGAAAAAAATGGGCCAACTTGATCGCACTCAATGGTCCTGTATAAGTGGACGCAATCTATTTTCTTACCAATTTTCCTGCGAGTGTGTAGCTCAACATGTCAGCAGCTTCCCTGTGACTTCTCACTATCAATACATTTAGATATAGAACGAAGAAATGTGCAAATTGGTGCAGCAAGAAAGAAACGTAACAACAGGTTTTAGCTTCAGAACGGATACTGCAGCTGAATATTTTAACCTATAATTATGTATCACGATTTCATCAGTCCATCTATATTTCATATTAGCTAATAATCTGAATATGTGAGGTGACTAAAGCTTTCCGATAATGCTGCTGTAGAAGTATAAAGTAGCATAAAATAAAAATACCTAGGTGAAGTACCTCAAAAATGTACTTGAGTGATTGTACTTCATTACGTTCCAACACTGCCTTACACTGAGGTATTTTATTCCAATTATATTTCTACGATTTCAATCATATTCAATGTAAATACTGCTATATTTTACTATTTTTTTTTAATATATTTGTTTATGTTATTATAGTTTCTTCAAATAGTTCTGTGTTTTTAATTTTTGTTTAATTTTATTTTAATGTGTGCACCACCACACCAAGTCAAATTCCTCGTATGTGTTAACCTACCTGGTGATGAACCTGATTCTGATTCTGATTCTGAGATATAAAGCCTTCTCTTACTGTATGTAGACGAACCACAACACACACACACACACAAACACACACACACACACACACACACACACACACACACAAACACACGGTCACTGTGTATATATTGGTTTTAATGTATGACTGTTACTTTATTGTAGTCGTAGTAAAACCATATTTTATTGACATTTAATTCCTTTGTTGGCGGCTGACTCCTCACTCCTCTTGACTTGGTTGTATATTTAAAAACTGCCTCAGTAGATAAAAGCGTTTCCGGAAAGCTTTTATTCTAAAAAGAAATCCTTAGAGATAATTGTTTGGCCCTTTTTTTCACACACACACACACACACACACACACACACACACACACACACACACACACACGTTGTTACTACCTCACTGTCCGTGACACACAACAGAGCCCTGTCGGTCTGCTTCCTATCTCTTAAACGCACACTAATATATATATAAATACACACACATGCCGGGCAGCAGAAGTGAATGTAAATACGTGAGCGCCACACAGAGATGGGAGGATAAAACTGTGATGAAACGGAGCGCTGGATGGGGCTGACAGGGTGTGAGGGGCTGGAGGTGGAGAGGGCGTCTGCTTTTTATCTCCGCGCAGTTTAATAGCGTTACCATGTATGGTGGAGCTGATGGAATAGTTGTGTGTGTGCCAACTATGTGACACAGCCCGTCGTCTATTTACTCCAGAAGGTCAACCTCTGTCTCGCGTTGCATAAGAAAGTCTTCCCTCCATACTTGTTCTGAAGTCAAGTCGTTCCTCGCCAAAATAAAAAATAGCTTGAGTAGAACTCAAGAGCCGTGGGTAGACAGCGGTGTCGAGGGAGGAGTGGGAAAACCATTGCTGTTTTTGGAAATGCTGTTAAAGTGGATGCCTTTTAGCACTGACATGAGTTTGGACTCTTGAGCACACAGTGAAGTGAAGTCACTTTTTAGGGCTCATTTTTATTTCCCACCGGCGACGTTTTGATTTTACTAACCTTGAAAGCTACTCACTTGAAAAGGAAAGTGCAGCTCGACAGTGATTCAAATGGGCCTTTTGTACAGCAAGTATGAATTCAGTCCAGTTCTGTCACTGTATGAGTACAGGAAGGGGGGGTTAGCTTTGAGAAAAGCATGTTTTAGGATCAGTTTAAGATTGACGTTGAGCGTTGAGTGACATTCATCTCCAGTAAGTGCATTTGAAACAGACAGTCGAACCAAATCTGACCCTATTTGACATGTGGTTTGGTTTGTGAAGCTTTACTTGTTACTTGCAAACTCAGAAAATAGACTTTCATGACCTTAAAACACACTCTAAAAGGATTAGAGTGCATGGTAAAAAGTGTGGTATTGATCTGTCAATCACAAGCTCTCCATGCCTTAAAGCAGAGATGTTGATCGCAAAGAAACTCCCAAATGTTTTTCTTATCTTGTTTTATTACCCTGCTTTGTGGTTCATGTTACTCTAAACTTCACCATGATGTACTAAATGAACATCATGCTGTAATTCAGAAGACTTGAAACTCAATTTTGAGACCATAAACATATAGGAAAATGTTCACTGAGGTAATAAATCAAGTTTTACCCTCATTAAGTCGTTTTCTCATGGACTTCTATACAATCAGACTCCTAATTTACAATAATTAACATCATGCTGTATTGAAGAACACTTAAAACTGGAGATTGAGACCATTAACTTGAATAAAAAATGTCTTGGCAGATTATAAATCAAGTTAGAGAAAGGGTCATTTTCTCATAGACTTCTATACAATCCTTTTTGCAACCAGTGTAAGAGGTAGCAACGCCCAAAGCAACCCTGTTTTATTGTCTTTTATTATTGTAAATAGGACCATAATTCACAAAAAAACATCATGCTGTATTAAATAAGACGTGAAACTAGAGATTGAGACCCTAAACTCACCTGAAAAATGTTTCCTGAGGTAATAAATCAAGTTAGAAGTTGGGTAATTTTCTCATAGACTTCCATACAATCGATAGAGAGGTCGCCCCCTAGTGGATAATAGAGAGATGCAGGTTAAAGGCACTTAGTTTTCCCTTTAAAACTTGTTTTTAGACCTTCTTTTCGTTATGATTCTGTAACGGATAAGTCAAGGAGGTCATTATGGTTTGGATTGGATGTTGTTGTGAATCAGAATGACTGTTATTTTACCGTAACCCATCCAAACATCAGTAAAAGTGGTTATTTCATTCCCCTTATGTTGTTGTTCTGATGTTTTATTGTGCACACGAGCATTACTTGCCAAACCCCAGAGACAGTGGAAAGGCCCTTTTGTTGTGCTTCTTGATCCTACCAGAGACAATATTTATTCAACTTTCATCCCGGCCTGGCAGAGGATCGTTGGCGTGTGAAGACGCTGGCCTCCCTCCAACACAAGAGCCCTAAGAAAAAGTGTTTTTTCAATTTGTACAATGGTGAGATGTAGATGACAAAACAACGGCTGCTAATCCCGGTTTATGGAGGGAAAGCTTTTCCAGCCCTGAAGGACATGAAATAAAGACGGGGGAATCAATGGAGTGATCAGATGATGGATTCAGTTATTTCCGTTCAGTGACGTGTCAAATAACCGGCTGCCTGCGTTTAGCAAGCGCTCCTCTCTGCCTCTGAATCCTACTTTTTACCCTCTTCCCTTTGTCTCATCAACTTCTGGTTTTGTTGGTGGTAGATGTACTCAAGTACAAGGAAAAGACATGTTAAAAATGATTGTTAACAAATAAAATAATGTACATTTGTTCAGAAACATTAGGAATATGGAACTGTTTTCAGTCTAAAGTAGATGACTCATCCTAGTGGTGCTAAAATCATAAATTAAAGACATTAAAAACAACAAGGATGTTAAAATTGACACCATTTGACATTGGGGAAAATACGCCTATTTAGGAAGGATCAATATGACTCTCTTGACTGCATGTTACACTTCAGGCGAAAAGCTCACAAAGTAGCATGCTCTCATTTGTAAAACTCTTACAAAAATCTAATTAATTAAGACCATTTGCCAGTTCACTGCGGGTACAGGGTGGACTTTCTTTTGGCTTCTTGTACAAAATAAACAAGTAACCTTGTGATTTTTAGGGGACACATTAACTGAAGAATACCGTTTTAGGGCATCGGCAGCCACACAAACCGTGTCTAAAGTCAAATGCTTAGGAAAGACCCAAATACCACAGTAAATACCACATAAATAATAATCCCAGGTACTTTCATCATCAAATACATAGAGGAGTTGATGCTGGCGATCATATCAATCATCACTATAATCGAATCATAACAAACCACCCATAATGGTGAGTGCATCATTCTCCATTTCATGCTTACAATCTCCTTTTCTGTTTCACGCCTAAGCGAACCATTTGATCAAAATAAAACACACAGTGCCCCACACACACACACACACACACACACACACACACACACACACACACACACACACACACACACACACACACACACACACAGAGGAGCTCAGCGTCCCGTTTAGATTAGATCACATCAGATTAGGTGACATTACATTAGCGCTAACCAGATTAGCCTATTCCTCATCTAACACACTTCACCTCCTTAATGCTGCTGCAGCCTCATTACCCAGGACACACACCACCAAAGGAAGCTATTACAAAAACAACAGCGTCTTCCTCTCACACACACATGCATCTTTTAGGTCACACACACACCTTAGTGTCCATTTGTCAATTAAGACGAGCTAATGACAATGCTAGCATGCAAAGCTAACGGCAGTGTTTGCATTGTTGTATTTCTCTATGTTCCTTTGTGTGAGAGAAAGGGTTTTATAGCCTCTTTCTCCTGCAGTAATCTTGCATGATGTCTGAGGAATGTCTTAATATACAAGCTGGAACAATAGCAGAGCAGAAACTGTGGGGGAAAAATAATGACCCGGACCTCAAGGCCAGATGTCTGCCGTCCAAATCTCACCTCATAAAAACTATACTCCTTGTTCTGGCTTATCAATCGCACTTATTATAAAAGTGTGGATGTGTGTGTGTGTGTGTTGTGTGTGTGTGTGTGTGTGTGTGTGTGTGTGTGTGGTGTGTGTGTGTGTGTGTGTATGATACTGTGCAGGGCTTTGTGTATAAAATGTGTGCATACATGGTAATGAATACAGATCAGTGTGTGTCAGGTCTGGTTATAAGTGTTTTCTTGGAAGAAGTGCTCTGATATAATACTCTGTTAGAAGTAAAAGTCATGCATTCATTGTTAGCATTAACACATACTTAAAGTAACAAAAGTAAAAGTACTCCTTATGCAGATTGTCCATTTTTAAAATAATATACACGTCATATAACTAGGTTATAAATAGTGATCCATTAATGTGTTCCTAATTGTATTTTGCTGCCAGAAATGAGGAGATAGTTATTGACAAGAGCTGTAAAATAACTTTCTTACGAATGGTTGCAGAGTTAAAGTTTAACGTTGCATAAAAGGGGAATACATAATTAAAGTAAAAGCACCCAGGCTTTGGGAGTAATGGAATTACATGCAACAGGATTACGTATAAGGATACTATAAAAAAAAAGGTAACTACTCCCTTACAGTATCTGAATTACCGTATATGAATGGACTCATTTAAGCAGGTGCATAAAACCAAAAGAAAAGTATAAAATAGCATAAAATGGAAATACTCAAGGACAGTACACGTACCTCACGTTCTTACTTAAGTACAGTACTTGAATACATGTACTTAGTTTATTTACACAATGCTTTTGGGTACACCTTTGTGCATTTGTGGTATTAATACTAGTGCTAGGGTTAGGGTTAGGGTTAGTCTGGATGTCAGTGTGTTTCTACATAGCTGTGTTTGAGGGCATTCATCCAAAACAACAAACAAACAAAAAGGGTGTTTACCCTTTCAACTTTTCTTAAACGCACAAAGCTTTGTAAAGGATTTGCCACCAGCTATCCAAAATAAAGAATTGGCATCAAACCAATGAAAAAATTAGCATAGCATGAAAGGGAAGCTCTAAAGTCAAGTAAAAGTACTTCAAATGTGTATTAAGTACAGATCTTGAATGCATGTACTTAGTTTATTTCAACCATGGCTTTTGAGTACACCTTTGTGCACTTGCTGTATTAAAACTAGTGCTAGGGTTAGGGTTAGGGTTAGGGTTAGTCTGGATGTGAGTGTGTTCCTACATACAGTAGCTGTGTTTGAGGACTTTCATCCAAAACAACAAACACACATCCCAGAATTCGTTAACCCTTGGATAGAAACATTAGCGTAGCATAAAAGGGAAACTCTAAAGTAAAAGTACTTCAAATGTGTACTTAAGTAAAGTCCTTTAGTGCAGGTACTTACGTTATTTCAACCATGGCGTTTGAGTACACCTTTGTGCACTTGTGGTATTAGTGCTAGGGTTAGGGTTAGGGTTAGTCTGGATGTGAGTGTGTTTCTACATACAGTAGCTGTGTTTGAGGGCATTCATCCAAAACAACAAACAAACATCCCAGAATGTGTTTACCCTTTCAACTTTTCTTAAACGCACAAAGCTTTGTAAAGGATTTGCCGCCAGTGTTCAAATGAATGGACACAATAAAGCAGCGCCATCAAACGAATGCATGTCGTCTGAGTCTGTGAACCCGGACAGACGAGATGAGACGAAACACAGAAAAGCTTGTTTTTTATATTTTGAGGAAGCTGGTGGCGGGGAAATTATAATTGTTTAACATGGAGGCATACAGTGTTTTCTACATTGCACACATATTGCATGATGCGACAAGTAGCGTGATGAAATACACTTTATTTAATGTGTTTTTATTCCTGCTCCTCCACTTTGATAAACCAATTAAACTCCTCATTATTATACTTCCTGTCATTTGATCTAACAGCCTAGCTGAGAAGAGCAGTAACAACACATGTGATCTTGCTGGAGATGGATATATTCTTTGATTTCTTCATCGTAGAGATGATAAGAGTGTGGGGTGTTAATCTGGTGAAGGACAGGAAGCAGCTGCCATCTTAATTAGAGATACTCAACTTATTTTTGGAATAACGAGTAATCAGTGATGAAGGATGTCATGTGATTTATTGAGAAACCATTTTTGGCCCAGTGGGGGTTTGGAAAAACTGTCCATTAAAACATAACATCAGATATCTCTGTTCTTATTTCGTAAGTGCATCAGATCAAAATGTGATGGCTTGAATAAGTTCGTAAAGGTCATACAGTTCATATTGAAAGAAAGGACTCTTTAAAGTAGAGACACTACATTCTGATATACACCTGAACATCAGCAGGAGAGCACTCTTTAAAGTAGAGACACTACATACTGATATACACCTGAACATCAGCAGGAGAGGACTCTTTAAAGTAGAGACACTACATACTGATATACACCTGAACATCAGCAGGAGAGGACTCTTTAAAGTAGAGACACTACATACTGATATCCACCTGAACATCAGCAGGAGAGGACTCTTTAAAGTAGAGACACTACATACTGATATACACCTGAACATCAGCAGGAGAGGACTCTTTAAGTATGAGGTTTAAAGAATCACATCAAGTGTGGTAATTTATCATTAGCCGGTGAAATGCAGGTTTGTAGCTCCAGGCTCTGAGTTATGGTGCAATAATTCGTCTTTGTTTTGCTGGACCTTCCTTTCTGCCGCAGGGCTTCTGTTGCATTGTGGTCTCATGGGAGTAATGACTTAATACTAAGCAATGCCTTGTGAGGGTGGACTCCTTTAAACTTAGATATGCTGTCAGGATGCTCCTATTGAAGATTACTGCAGGCAGAGTTTGGTTTTGACTGTTCAAACTGAGAACGCATGACCAGTGGATGAACTTGTTCCAACCATAACAAGTTTTTGATTCAGGTTCAGGTGTATATCAGTATGTAGTGTCTCTACTTTAAAGAGTCCTCTCCTGCTGATGTTCAGGTGTATATCAGTATGTAGTGTCTCTACTTTAAAGAGTCCTCTCCTGCTGATGTTCAGGTGTGTATCAGTATGTAGTGTCTCTACTTTATAGAGTCCTCTCCTGCTGATGTTCAGGTGTATATCAGTATGTAGTGTCTCTACTTTAAAGAGTCCTCTCCTGCTGATGTTCAGGTGTATATCAGTATGTAGTGTCTCTAGTTTAAAGAGTCCTCTCCTGCTGATGTTCAGGTGTATATCAGTATGTAGTGTCTCTACTTTAAAGAGTCCTCTCCTGCTGATGTTCAGGTGTATATCAGTATGTAGTGCATTCTTTCTCCCTTATGGTCAGTAAAATCAGTGCCATAATAACATTTGCTCGCAGCAGAATGACGGTGTGTTTGTATGTGTGTGTGTGTGTGTGTGTGTGTGTGTGTGTGTGTGTGTGTGTTTGTGTGTGTGTTTCTTTGGTTTGGAGACACAGTGTTTCTGTTCTGCAGCACGAGGAGCTTTTGTTCAGCGGGCGATGCTAATCTCTGATTCCTCTCTCTGTGTTTCCACTCTGCTGCTGAGTAATCGCTGCTTAAACAGTCACCGTGTACACTGATTAGTGGCAGCCCACAGGCACAGGCTTAATGACACACACACACACACACACACACACACACACACACACACACACACACACACACACACGGTGTTTACATTACCTCCTGCTTCATCCTGCGCTTCATGTTTCTATGTATACACACTGATACACAGATATTTAGACTGTGAGATAAGCAGTGACCAGGGGTGTGATGTAACTAAGTACATTTACTAAAGTACTTTTGTTATGTTAAGTATTTTTTATGTGTTTCAAATACTTTGATGACAAAAGTTATCTAATACAAAAAAATATATAAATAATAACAATACATAATACTAAATAATTATATAATAAAATAATATATATAATAATTAATATAATAAGTAGTGTATACTATATGTATATATATATTAAATAATGTATACTATAAAAGTTCTGTGTTCCTTTTCAAACACTGACAGTCACACACACACACATACACACACACACACACACACACACACACACACCACACACACTCCATCGCTCCCAGCAGCTCTCTTCTCCCGCTGATAATTACAGATACTTGTTATAGATGTTGGATTTACATCCTCTGTCATATTCAGCTGCCTCCTGTTCTGTTCTCGTCTGTCTGCTCTGTGTTTCTCTCTCACACACACACACACACACAGACACACACACACACACACACACACACACACACAAATACTGGTTGTTTGATGTAGATGTGAGTGGCAGCCGGGGCTTTGAGGAGACAGTGGCAGGCGTATTCAGCAGTGTGTGTGTGTGTGTGTGTGTTTGTGTGTGTGTGTTTGTTTGTGTGTGTGTGTGTGTGTGTGTGTGTGTGTTTGAAAGGACAGATTTGTCATATTTGAATGGGGTTTAGCCACCTGCATATTTCACTTCCTCAGCAGGTGTTGTTACTGTAGTTATATAAAGGTCTTTCTGTTTAAAAAAATAAAAACATGTAACGGTGATTTAAACTCACAGAGAACGATACCAAGAGCTGTTGAGATGCAGGCTATGCAAACGCTTTTAAACAATGTGTTTAATGGTGCTTAAAGGTGGGGTATGTATTTATTTCAGAAGCACTTGTTGTTATATTCCATGGAATGCTCTTAGCATCCCGATAGCAATGAATATCTGAAGGGCTTTGACAATAAATCCATAAAGAAATGTCATCTGTGGAAGCCGTGGCGCTGTAAAAAGCACGACCAATCATCTGAGCCGGCCCGGCTAAAATAACTGGATGGCCTACCTGCCTGTCAGCCTTCCAACTGATCTGGTGCCCTCATTGGTCATGTGCGCGTTCGTGTGTGTTGGAGGAGGGGCTCTGTGAGGAAGTGGCAGATTTTTTCCGGCTGTGTATTTTCAAATTCTAGCGCACTCGAGCTGGTTTCTCCGAAAGGACCTACCCACCTTTAAATTAAATGTTATTTCATACTAATAACAGAACAGAACAGCAACCTCAATTGGAATTTTAAGTAAATGAAAGACCGTTCTTTTTAATTTGGCTGATAATTTGGGGCAATTGTAATTTTTTAGTAGTATCTCTGTTCATGTGTTATTGTTTTATCGTTCAGTGATATAACTCGTTCGGTTTGTTTATACCTTGTTATTGTCATTTTCTGTCCTACTCTGTAAAGCTCTCTGCGCTGCGTCAAGCGTGAAAGGTGCTATATAAAAAAAGTGTATTATTATGAACTGTCTTTTTATTGTCTATTGTCTCTTGTTGAATTTGTTGCATATCATTTGATTTGTTATTCATTGACCTCTCTCTCTCTCTCTCTCTCTCTCTCTCTCTCTCTCTCTCTCTCTCTCTCTCTCTCTCTCTCTCTCTCTCTCTCTCTCTCTGTGTGCAGCCGGATGAGCTGACCAACGCTCTGGAGATCAGTAACATCGTGTTCACCAGCCTCTTCGCTCTGGAGATGCTGCTCAAGGTTTTAGTCTACGGGCCGTTCGGATACATCAAGAACCCGTACAACATCTTCGACGGCATCATCGTGGTCATCAGGTGAGCACAGGACTTCATTAAACTTACAGAAAATATCCAAAGGGCTGGGCCAAAAAAGATTCTCTCTCTTTTTGTCCTGATCCATTTCTATAAAAACCTGTCTGAAAATGAGCTGATCAGATTTTGGCCACTTTATGATGTCATAACGATGTTTTGGCTTGTGTAACCATTAGCCAATCACCAACCAAGGTAACCCCCCCCCACCTTATCACCTGAATCTCCTCCTAGAGCACCATTGTGTTCTTTTTAACCAAATCTCTCTCAGAGGGGCGTGGGGAGGGGCTCCTTATTTTCATCTAAAGTAACAGACAGAGAATCAGCACTTTGGAAACAGGGCTGAAACAGAGGGGATTATGGGATGTGCAATGATCTGTTTGGTGTTTCAGCCAATCAGAGACAGGCTCTGTATATATCTGAGACCTGTGATATATTGATGAAAAACAGTGTAATAGGGGACCTTTAAGAATTTCCACCACAACATTGGGTAAAGTAAAAATGGAGTACATTAATGGACGTGATTCTCCCTGGTTCCCCCCTCAGTGTGTGGGAGATCGTGGGTCAGCAGGGCGGGGGTCTGTCGGTGCTGAGGACCTTCAGACTGATGCGGGTTCTGAAGCTGGTTCGCTTCATGCCGGCTCTGCAGAGACAGCTGGTGGTTCTGATGAAGACCATGGACAACGTGGCCACCTTCTGCATGCTGCTGATGCTCTTCATCTTCATCTTCAGGTAGGTCAGGGAGAGGGAGCAAACTAACATTCTGTTTTAAGGCCCAATGGAGGGCAACATCCATATCATACATTTACACGTAAATATTTATATTTTTCACAAGTACCTTCAAACTGAATTTGGATTTGACGTGGCTTTCTGAGCTTTTACGCATCACATTGTGGAATTTCACCAGTTCACATCTTTATATATACAGGGAGGGAGATTTGGTTAAACAAGATGTGACTTAGTGAGCTTTGGAGTTGTTAGTCGCCACATTTTGTTTGTTTTGGACAGGGCTAGCTGTATCTCCATGCGTCTTTATGCTAATCGAATCACCTCCTATCTCTCGCTTCACACTTTTTCTCATCTTCCATTGAAATAAACCACATATTGTTGATCTATTGCTTCTCCAAAGTAGTGTAAACACCCTTTAATTCGACTAATATTGTACCTTTTTTCTAATGCCAGTGATATTTGAATGAGTGTCATTGACGTGGTGTCGCTCTCCATGGTGCTGAACTTGGCAAAATCACTCCATTTCCACTTCCTTTATTTATTGATTTTTATTCTAACCTTTTATGCTTTTAACTTTTTTTATATTACCATATCTTACTCAATATGTTCCTTAGATAACTTTTTATTTGATTGTATGTTCTCCTCCCTCCTAGCATTGACGTTGTTTTTAAAGGGTGCTATATAAATAAAATGTATTATTTATTTATTTTTTGGCAACATTACCGCCTAAGTGCATTATGGGTCACCTCACCTGTTTATAAACCAACAACTGTTCATTACCTGAGAGAATATACAGTATGGTGTTTTATTAGTGAATGCTTTCAGTCCCCTGGGCAGTCATTAGCATCACGTTAGCTCAGTGTTTGTGCCTAGGTGTGATCAGTGCGCTGGAGTCACAACAAGTTTGTTATTTCCGTTTGTTTGTACTGTTTCTGATTGGTTGGAAGTAAACACTCACTCTGCTGCTTCCTGTTTGTCTCTCTCTCTCTCTCTCTCTCTCTCTCTCTCTCTCTCTCTCTCTCTCTCTCTCTAGTATCCTGGGGATGCATCTGTTCGGATGTAAGTTTGGATCCGAGGATCAGGCGAATAAAGACACGATACCGGACAGGAAGAACTTCGACTCGCTGCTCTGGGCCATCGTCACCGTCTTCCAGGTGAGAATGAACACGATTTACCTGTAGGGGGTTAAAGCTTCCCCCCCCCCTGTGTGACTACCCGATTTGCATCTGCCATTTTGGACAGCTACGTACGGCAACCGAAATAGGACATTTGACGTCCGTACTGATCTGAGTTTTTTTTCTTGAATCAACTTTTCTTGAATCAAGTCATTTCCCTTTTCCAGAAACCTCAACAGAAAAAGTTTGTCCAGACTAACACATTTCTAATGTTAAATAAATGAAAACAATTCAGAGTTAAGAATTAGATATTAATTATGAATGCCATAAATGATTGCATACATTTAAAGTGTCTTATTGTTGCACTGTGAAGGCTGTCAATCAGAAGTTAAATCCATTCTTCACTTATTCTAAGAATGACCTAAACCCACTAAAAGCATTTCTTAAATAATCTGGGATTACGTCGTAAAAACAATAACTCATCTCTCTCGTTCAGATTAATGCGGTCGGGTTGTTTTTCTTCTTTGCGAAACGCCGCTGTGTCAAATGTCCCACTTGGGTTGCCGTACGTAGCTGAACAACATGGAGGATCAACTCGCGCTGCGCAGTGAAAATCTTAAATGCCTCCATTGGACTCCTTTGTTTACTTCCTGAATATGGTGACATCACTACGTACCACTCCCGCTTCTATTGGCTAGCACTCCAACACACAAACAAACAAACAAGTAGGGCAAATAATAAAGTAAAACGGCTCTGGTTCTTCTTCTTTTACCGCTCATTATGACACGTTAGCATCAGTTTTATGGCAGATTTCAAAGTAATTTAATAGTAAAAAATGTGCAGAAGCATCTTGCACACTTTTATAATTCCTGTTTATATATATAATATATCTCCACCTCACTGCACCCCCTTCCGTTTAACCACCATGGGTCTAGAGCCTTCAGCCGCTCTGCACCCCGCCTCTGGAACTCCCTCCCACCTGACATCCGCAACACTGAGGGTGTTTCTCAATGTCGAGGACGCTTGCTTGGTAGCACATGTCTTCTGAGTCACTTGCTTCAGAAGCGAGGCAAGAATCCTTCCTGGCATTCGGAAAACGAAGAGTGGAACAGGCGAGCAAGTGTGCAGGTGTGCGTCATATGAGAGGCCCCGCCTTACATTTCCCGCCACAGATTTGGGGAAATTGGTCCGTGCGCAAAGCATTGTGGGGATTTTAAGACCGCGGAGTCTACACATGTGCCGCCTCGAAATTTCTCCAAACAAAGTACGCCGGGCTCGGTAGAATTCCAAGTATGCTGGACATTGGAACAGTCCTTCGGCGGCACTCGATGACGTAGCATGCTTGAAATAGTGGCTCTGGAGCAGCTTTACTCGACAATGAGAAACACCCTGACTCTCTCCCCATTTTCAAAACACATCTCTTCACACTCGCAGATCCCCCCTGATCATTATCCATCACATATCCTCTGTTTTTATTTGATTGATTATTTGATTGATTGATTGATTGATTGATATACTGCATCGTCTTGTTAATGTCTCTGATGCTGGTGTTATGTTTTGTGTATCTTGTTTTTTATGTGTTTGTACGGCGACCTTGAGAGCCTTGAAAGGCGCCTATATAAAATTAATTATTATATAACGTATATACAGTGTACGGTATATATACTGTATGTTAATATACTAATACGTTGGTTTATTACAGGTAGTTTGTGTATTGATTATAATAATAATAATAATAATAATAATAATAATAATAATAATAATAACTCTATTTAACACTTTCCAAAACAACGTCACAAAGAACTTTACATTATATTGTTTGTATGTAAGCATTTAGATACTCAATATATGATGTATTTATTACATTTTTTAACTGTTGATTTGTACATAGTTACTGTTTAACCTAATATAATGTAATCATATTTTAATATATTGTATTTATTATATTATATTCATGGGCAATGCGTTGTAAACATGCTGCGGCAAAAAATGCCATTTTGGGGTCTCTAAACTACATCTAATCTGATCTAATTGAATCCTGAAGGCTAGCATCTGGAAGCTTGAAGTCCCTGTTTTTTTTTTATTAATCAAAATTATGAAGTGCCCTTGAGCAACATCTCAACGTCTTCCTGCTCCACTGCTGCTAACTCAACTCGTCCCCATTCAGAGTCTGAAAAAAAGACAATTTCCTCGTGAATAAATAAAATATATCAAATCAAATATTCCCTTTCACTCCGTCGTCCCCGCCCTTCTTCCAGTTCCCTCATTTTTCTCCATTTCCACGTCTCTAACATAGGTTGAGTAGGTCTGCCTCTTGCGTCGTGTCACATTAGATTAGTGATCTGTTCATCCATTTTCTATCCATCGTACTGCACACTATTTATCACTCTTAATATAGCCCCCATCTATAATTCAGAGGAACATCTGATCGGGGATGATGTAAAGTGTCAGCGTGTCTCTCTGCGAGGAATATTTTACTGACATGTCTGATGTCATGATGTCGCACATGGAGGCTTTCATGAAGCTTCACAGATCTGCAGTGTGTGTAGAGAGCTGCAGGAATGAGTCCTCAAACACTGAAATGGGTTAGCATTTGAGCTGCTTTCCTCCTTTTGAAGTCCATGGTTTTCAGGTTGGATGACTGAAATACGATGAGTTGTTCTCACACACATTCTTACCTTTCTTTGTCACGGAAACTAGCGTAATGCTAACTTCATGCTTACAAACAATAAGTTGATGCTGGTGCGCTCTATAGTCACAAAACTATTACTTGTCTTCTACTTGTGTTCTTTAAGATGAAAAAGCATGTGGTGCTCAGAGTGTATTCATGTTTTTTGCATATAAATACATGAGGCGTGTGGTGCAGTGGGTTGAGCGTTGGTGTTCGGATCAGGGGAGCACAGGTTTAAACCCTACTGCAGTCAGCTTGTCGTCGTGTCCCTGAGACACTTCACCCCAAATTGCTCCTGTGGGGATTGTCCACATAACTGAATGTATGTTAGTCGCTTTGGATAAAAGCGTCTAACAAGTGACATGTAATGTAATGATAGATACTTGCCAGAAATTAAAATTCATCAACATGCAACCTGCAATATCATAGAATTGTAGGTAATAATACAACCAAATTGTAGAGTTCATGCTAGCTTAGCTTGCTAGCTACAACTGATATAAATCTGTTAGCGACAGCTGTCACTTCAGCTGTTCAAATCCCTGTATCTGGCTCGAAGTAAGTCGACATTTGATGTTGCCTTTGTTTGAGATTAAGGACTTTAAAACGAACCAAGATATTGAAAAGGAACCATCATTAGCATCGTAAACAACACGCAGGAACACAAAGCTCGACATGTGTAGAAACAGAATATAATTGGGACGAGGCAAACAAACAAACACGAGTAAACAAATGCTAAATAACGTTGTGCTTTAATCCTTTCCCCCCCCCTCTCTTTCAGATCCTCACCCAGGAGGACTGGAACAAGGTGTTATATAACGGCATGTACTCCACCACTCCTGTAGCCGCGCTCTACTTCATCGCCCTCATGACCTTCGGGAACTACGTCCTCTTCAACCTGCTGGTGGCCATCCTGGTGGAGGGTTTCCAGACGGAGGTAAAATGTGGCTGCTCAACCACTAACTACACAAAATAGATCTGAAATAACGCAGGAAAAGCTTCGTTTTCAGGGATATTCTGAGTACAAATCAGTCATAAAATCTTGTTTTACTAAAAAAAACATGAATTAAATCTATAATGCAGCTCAACTTGTTGACATTGCTTATAGTTCTTACAACTAATTATATCTCTATAAGGTGAGATATTGAAACAGGTATTTTGCCCTGCTAGTTGTTGTTTAAAAAGAGACTGAAACTCGTGACTAAATGACTCAAAGACGTGCTATATTTTCTGTGCGAGCTCACATAACACTAATGGATGTATTTTCACGCCCATGCATACTTAACGATGTCATACCTGTAGCTTAGCGCTCCTTGCACTCTCTGCGGCGGGTTATTTGAGGACATGAGAGCTCACTTTTTTCCTCTTTTCATCTTCACCTCGCTGTCAGCCTCTTCTCCTCCCACGCGTTCCCACTATCTCAGCAGTCGTCCTCATTATTCATCTGCTTTTTCCCAATGAAGTCAGGCCACATCATGAGGAAACTATGTCTGCTCCCCTCTCATCTTATTCTTGTTCTCTTTTTTTTTGTACCTGGTTTACTTTTTGTCTTATTTCAACCCAGTCTCACGGCATTTCGTGTTATAGCCACGAAATTAATGTAATCTATTGATTCGTGGTCACCAACACGATTTCCCCATTTTTTTCGTGTCACACAGAACGATTTTAAAAGCAATGTATTTCTATTGGTAGTATGTTTCGTGCCTGCACCACGTCTTTTTGTCCGGTCGGGTCTTGGAAGACCGGAAGCTGTGGTTCATAAAAACATGTTCTTACTCAATATCTTACCCTAACCCTATCCCTTTTATTTTAAATTGTATAATGTCGGAGTTTTTTTGCCGTCCGTGAGGAAAAGAAATGGCTCAGAGCCTCAGAACACTGACATCTGTATTTTTTGTCATCTCTTTTTCCTTCTAATTTGTTATTATTTACATTGCTTTTAAAATCGTTCTGTGTGACACGAAGAAAATGGGGAAATGGTGTTGGTGAACACGAATCAATAGATTAATTTCGTGACTATAACACGAAATGCCGTGAGACTGGGTTGCTTATTTGTGCAGGTGTACAGGTTGCAAAATCTGTGAAAGCTGTGCAATCCTTTTGCGAACTCACTTCTCACTTTGCAGAAGCTGCTAATGACTCAATACGTTTCAGGTGGCGATTAATGCTAATGCTGAGAAGCTAGGTCCACTTGCTAGGTTAGCTAGCCGGCTTTTTCACAACGTAGTTCTTGTTCTTTTGGATTTCTGGTCTGCAGAAGTTGCAGGCTATTGATCTGTTGTTTTTCAAACTCATTCAAGACATACCCTGAGCAAAAGCTCGTAACGACTCAACCGGTTTCAAAATAATAATAATAATAATAATGGCTTTAATCTAAGCACTTCATATTTGAAATCAAATCCCGAAGTGCTAACATGGTAAAAAGAATAAAAAACAATAAATAAAAATAAATAAGTAAAAAGAATAAAATAAGATAAAAGGGTGATAATAAATAAATAAAAGGTCTAGGGAAAGGCTCTATTGAAGAGGTGGGTTTTGAGGCCTTTTTTAAAAACCTCCACGGTCTGTGGTGCTCTCATGTGGTCGGGGAGAGCGTTCCACAGACTGGGGGCAGCCGAGCAGAAGGACCGGTCTCCCATGGTACGGAGCTTAGTCCTCGGGGGTTTGAGGAGGTTTGAGTTGCTGGAGCGGGTGGTCCGCACGGAGGTAAGGGGGGTGAGGAGTTCCTTGAGGTATGCAGGGGCAGTTCCATAGATACACTGGTGTGTGAGGACGGAGACCTTGAATTCGATCCTCAGTTCCACGGGGAGCCAGTGTAGTGATTTCAGGATGGGGATGATATGGTCATATTTGCGCACCCTCATCTGGATCCTAGCAGCGCTGTTCTGGATGTACTGGAGCTTCTGGATGCTTTTCTTAGGGATCCCGATGAGGAGTGCATTAAAGTAGTCCAGCCTTGAGGAGACAAAGGCGTGGACTAGCTTTTCGGCGTGAGACAGAGTGAGTGAGGGGCGGAGTTTGGCGATGTTCCTGAGGTGATAGAAGGAGTTTTTGCACAGCTGTTTAATGTGGACCTCAAAGGTCAGATGGGCGTCCATTTTCACACCCAAGTTGGTGACTGTTGAGGAGAGGGTAATGTCCTGGCCGGAGAAGGTGATGGTGGTGATGGTGGATGACCGAACCTGATGTGGGGTGCCAACTATAATGGCTTCGGTCTTGGAGCTGTTGAGTTTCAGGAAGTTTTGCTTCATCCACGCCTGTATCTCCTCCAGGCAGGTAGTGAGTGTGGGTGAAGGCAGGGCTGCAGAGGAGGTAGGGTTGATCCTGAGGTACAATTGGGTGTCATCAGCGTAACAATGGAATGATACTCCATGTCGGCTGATAATAGAGCCAAGGGGTAGCATATAGAGTGTGAAAAGGGTGGGGCTCGAGAACTGATCCCTGAGGGACACCACAGATACACTGGTGTGTGAGGACGGAGACCTTGAATTCGATCCTCAGTTCCACGGGGAGCCAGTGTAGTGATTTCAGGATGGGGATGATATGGTCATATTTGCGCACCCTCATCTGGATCCTAGCAGCGCTGTTCTGGATGTACTGGAGCTTCTGGATGCTTTTCTTAGGGATCCCGATGAGGAGTGCATTGCAGTAGTCCAGCCTTGAGGAGACAAAGGCGTGGACTAGCTTTTCGGCGTGAGACAGAGTGAGTGAGGGGCGGAGTTTGGCGATGTTCCTGAGGTGATAGAAGGAGTTTTTGCACAGCTGTTTAATGTGGACCTCAAAGGTCAGATGGGCGTCCATTTTCACACCCAAGTTGGTGACTGTTGAGGAGAGGGTAATGTCCTGGCCGGAGAAGGTGATGGTGGTGATGGTGGATGACCGAACCTGATGTGGGGTGCCAACTATAATGGCTTCGGTCTTGGAGCTGTTGAGTTTCAGGAAGTTTTGCTTCATCCACGCCTGTATCTCCTCCAGGCAGGTAGTGAGTGTGGGTGAAGGCAGGGCTGCAGAGGAGGTAGGGTTGATCCTGAGGTACAATTGGGTGTCATCAGCGTAACAATGGAATGATACTCCATGTCGGCTGATGATAGAGCCAAGGGGGAGCATATAGAGTGTGAAAAGGGTGGGGCCGAGAACTGATCCCTGAGGGACACCACAGGTGACGTTGTGGGTACCCGACTCTGCCTCACCCAAGGAGACGTACTCTGTTCTCCCGGTGAGGTATGATGTGAACCAGTCAAGGGGAGAGTCAGAGAGTCCGATGGTGGAGTGCAGACGATGGAGGAGGATGCCGTGATCGACGGTGTCGAAAGCTGCAGTGAGATCGAGGAGGATGAGGAGAGAGGGAGAGCCAGCATCAGCCGTCATCAGCAGGTCGTTGGTGACCCTGACCAGGGCAGTTTCTGTGCTGTGGCCTGAGCGGAAACCAGACTGGAACTTCTCAAATAGGTTGTTGGAGTTTAGGTGGTCCTGGAGCTGAGCAGCAACTATTTTTTCCAGCACCTTTGACAGAAATGGAAGGTTGGAAATGGGTCTGTAGTTGGCCAGGACTCCCGGGTCAAGGGAGGGTTTTTTAAGACGAGGTTTGATGACAGCGGTTTTTAGGGCAGAGGGGACATGGCCAGACTGGAGAGAGAGGTTAGCGATCTTAGTGATCATGGGGCTCAGGGTGCAGATGTACGATTTCACCAGAGCTGACGGAAGGGGGTCCAGGACACAGGTGGAGGGCTTCATCCTCCTAACGATGCCCTCAACCTCTTGCTGAGAGATGACCGTGAAACAGCGAAGAGGCTGGGTTGTCCCAGGCTGTGGGTCAGCAGTTGGAACTGGAGGTGCAGAGGGGCTAGAGAGGATGGAGCGGATGGTGTCAACTTTGTTTTTGAAGAAGGCGGCGAAGTTGCTACACTGCTTCTCAGTGGAGTCGGAGTGTAGAGGACTTTGGGGTTTGAGGAGGTGGTTTATTGTGGAGAAGAGTTGCTTGGAGTTTCCAGTACTGTTGTTGATGATGGAGTAGTACTGGGATCGTGCATCTCTGAGGGACTGTGCGTAGGCCTTCTGGTGTTCACGATAGGCTAACAGGTGAACAGTGAGTCCTGAGGCCTTGAGCCGCGCTCAAGGACACGCCCAGCTGTCTTCAGTCTCCGCAGCTCGCCGGTGTACCATGGGGCTGAGCGCGAGAAGGTGACCATCCTGGTTTTGAGGGGGGCGTGTAGATCAAGGAGACTGTTAAGGGACTGGTTGTAATATGCCACTGACTCATTTACTGATGAGAAGTTGGCGGAGGAAATATGCTGGAGGTCCAGGGTCATGATGTCCGGGTTGATGTTCCTCAGGTTCCTGAAGCGGATTTGGCGTTTGGGCTTGCTGAGTGGAGACTGGAAAAACAGCTCCAAAGAGATGGTCTTGTGGTCAGACACCCCCAGGTCATACACTAGCGGATTGCTGATGGGGGCGGAGTTTGTGATGACCAGGTCGAGCGTACGGCCCTTGGCGTGTGTGGGGACATCAACATGCTGTGTGAGATTGAGGCAGTCCAGAAGCAGCAGAAACTCAGTGGCAAAGTGGCAGGAGGGGGAGTCGACGTGAATATTAAAATCTCCAAGTATGATATATTGGCAGAGGATGTGCATAGCGTAGTGAGAAGGTCTTGTATCTCTGGAATGAAAGCTGAATTGGGTTTGGGTGGCCGGTAGATCAGAAGTATGTCAGAGCGAAGGGGGTTTACATTTAAATGCAAGGCATTCAAAAGAGGACAATACAGGCAGGGGCAGGAGTGACAGTTCCAATTCCTTTCGGTAGATAACAGCTAGGCCTCCACTACGACCAGTGCTGCGGGCTTTCTCCAAGTAGCTGTAGCCAGGAGGGCAGGCTTCATTGAGTGTGGAGTAAACCTCTGGCTGATGCCAGGTTTCCGTGAGGCACATGAAGTCCATTTTCTCATCAGTGATGTGGTCTTGAATGAAGGATGCTTTATTACTGAGAGATTGTGTATTCAAAAGTTCTATTTTGGCTTTAGAAGATGTGGTGAATCTCTGTAGGGGCCGGAGTAGGCTGTAATCCACTCCACGTTTTCCAGACTCCTTCGTGTGTGGTGGTCTCGCGATGCTCTCCGTGTATTCATGCAGCGGTCTCGCGATGTTTCTGGCGCGATTTGACCCCGCTGTAACTGGGCTCTGATGACGCGTCAGATGTGCGACACGACGGCAGACAGTGGATGGATGGAATTTCTGCATCTCCGTGCTGGGAATATACAGTTTGTACAATGTACAAATACATAAACAAAAATAATCAATTGGCTAATGCTAAGAAGCTAGGTTAGCTATCTGTCTTTTTCCCATTTCTCTTCTCGTTCTTTCATCATCTTCTTGGTCTCTTTTTTGTTGTACCTGGTTTATTTTCTGTCTTGTTTGTGTCTGCTAATGACTCAATAAGTTTCAGGTGGCGAAGCTAGTTGTTGCTATCTGTCTTTTTAGCATTTCTCTTCTCGTTCTTTTGGATTTCTGGCTTGCAAATTCTCTATTTTAGCTTTACAATCATCTATATATTGTATTGTCTTAATTTCAGCTGCAGCAGGCACAACACATCTCTATTTACCCACTTTTTCAAACCAACAACCACACATACATAATCTGTGCTTTGTCCACATCCTCTGTATCGTCTTCACCTTCTCTTCTTGTAATTCTCCCCCCTGATCTTTCCCCTGCTTTGTACAACTGTTTTTATGTCATAAAACAAAAGTGATTTGTCCTCCGTATCCACATTGTGTTTGTGCTTCTTCTCTAAGACAGGATAATGCAGGGAACTGATATTGTTAAGAGACAGCAGCTGGGAAAACAGAGTCCCTGAGCGTTTTATGGGGAAGCAAAGAAGTTGAAACGTATTGAGCCCATTCGGAGCACACAGGGCTTTATTTAAGACGGATATAAAGAAAGGAAGAAATGGAGAGAGTAAATCTCCAGCTGTCTACTGTCTCATTTATTTCCTTCTTTCAGGGGTGACAGCACCTTTGCTTTGATCTCTGGCGCTCTTTGGCCCTCTTGTCGAGAGCAGGGAGAAAAGACCAAGAGAGGTTGACAGCCTCATAAAATATGGATTAATTTCAATGGGCTTCTCCTCCTCTTGCGTTTATCTGCTGTTAAAAATATCAAGTGCATGACTATAAGGGAATGCACTCTCATAGGAGGAGGGAGACAATGACCAAAGCTGCTTTAGATGGAGGCTTTACATGCAGCGTAAGACTGCAATTAATGTATTTATGGCGTCTTACTGACATTAAAGTTAGGTTTTGCTACGAATGTATAGCTTTTCTCCCTTTCTGGCTTCAATTGATGGTCCCAGCTGACGTGCCATTAGCACTGATCTTGGCTAATTTGCATAAGAAGGGGCCAATGTTGCGCTAAATGCTTTATTACCTAATTCAAATATGTGCTATAGGAGCACCGATGCACTATTTGCTTTGCAGTGCGGTTAGAGATGCATGTCACCTGTTGAGGTGCTTTTGAAAATTACACAACAAGTCATTTGACAGCCTGGAAACCCAAAAGAACAAGAAGAAAGATGCAAAAAAAAGCTTGTCAGTTAACGTAGCTTCTTAGCGTTAGCATTTGTTGTATCTAGTTTCTCCTTTTCCCTTATTTGTGCAGGTTTGGTGGTTTCGAAAGGTGTGCAAACCTTTTGTGAAGTCACTTTTCACTTTGCAGGAGCTGCTATGGATTCAGCAGGTTATAAAAAGACATTAACAAAAAAAGAAGTGCCAAATAATACTAAGAAGCTCAACTAGCTACATTTTTAGCATCTTTCTTTGGTCAGCAGGAAAAACAACAAAATCTAAGTTGCAAACAATGCTAAGTTAGCTCGCCGGATTTGTTTGCGTCTTCCTTTGATGCAACTTTGATGGTTTTGGTTTTTACCCTCAATCATTAACTCATATATCAAATTCAACTGCAGCTTGAATCTTCAAACACACACTGTCACACACACACACACACACACACACAAACACACACGTAGCATCCCTTTAAGGTCTATAGACTCTGCTCTGTTCTCCCGTTTCACACAGAGCTGTCGGCTTGATCCCCCCCCCCCCCCCCCCCTCTCTCCCTTTCTCAAGTTAACATCCCTTTTTTCTGCAAACACGAAGTTTATTTTTAGTCGGCAAAACTTTCCCTGCGTCAGAGTTGCTTGGTAACGGGCGCTTCAATGAGGTGATGCTAGTCAGGAGAGATTTATAACACACACACTCACACACACACACACACACACACACACACACACACACACACAGCGCCACTATTGTTTCTCTTCTGAAGTCCATATTGCTTCTGGCACAAAGGCAGAGGGGGAAATCATGTGATGGCGGTGTTGTGTCAGTCTTTGTTCTGCTTTTATTTTGTCCTGATTTACCTCCATCCTCCCTGTCTTCCTCTCTGTAACAGAATCTAATATCCGCTGCAGAGAGTGCAACACCCATCTGGTTTCTTTATGGACAACTATTAACAGCAGAGAGACAACAAAAGCCATTTTCCTTTTTTACTACACCTTTCACTTTGACAATAACCATACATCTCACACAACAACATGCACGAGATCATTTCCATCCCTGCTTCCTGACCGAATGTTCATCCATCAGTGGAGCAATGGAGGGTAAAACATGGCTGTGCTCGTCTCCTCTCTGCTGTCTTCACTTCTCATCCGATTTCTTTATATTCAAAGGTTTCATTGTCATATGCACGAAAGCTGCAGCGTAGTAAAAGTCCCAGGCTCCTCCAACAATAAACTTATGGCGTAAAAATATATACAATTAGTGCAAGATAATGGTGCAAGGGGTATTAACCTTGTACTTTACTGCAAAAATACTCAGTAACAAGTCAAATGCATGCACTCATAATCTTACTTAAGTAAAAGTACATTGGTATAGGCATTAAAGTATACTTAAAGTACACAAAGTACTTATTGTGCATAATGGCACATTTCTGAGTTATAATATATTAAATTACTGGACTATGATTATTGGTGCATTCATGTATTTATCACAGCTGGTAAAGCTGGAGCTACTTTAAATTATCCTGACCAATAATTACATTTCAATGTTTATATTACATTGTTAAAAAAAGGCAATAAAACGTACATTTTAGGTTAGTTTCCAACAACACAACAACAACAACAACAGTCTCCTAATGGAAGTGTTTTGTGACGCATTTGCACCCGTCGGCCACCGTAACTCTGTGCATAAAAGCTAGGTAAAGCACAATATTGGAGATTCAAAATGTAGTGAAGTAGAAGTATGAAGTACCTACAAGTGCAGTACTTGAGTATATGTACTTTATTAGATTCAATTCAAAGATGCAAAAGCTTTATTGTCATATGCAGCTATATATAGTACAGTATACATATAGTAGCTTCAGTGTAGTTATGGCAATGGAAACCGTAAGTCTCCTCCAACAATGCAACATACAAATATATAAGACATACAACAAAACCCAGTGCAAGAAGAAACAGAGTATAAATAAAATAGTCTAAGATTATCCTGTAAGACCAGTGTGCAGGTAATGCAGATAAAGTCAACTATATGTAATATAAAATAAGCTAAATGTTGCAGTTAACCAAGTTAATGTCTATAAACATGTAAAATAGAACCAGATAAACAAGAACGACAATGAAATACTCTACAGTTGAATAAATATACTGCATCCCACCTCTGCTTCCCATGCTTTTATCCAATGAGAACCCCTCCTGATCAGCTGGTTTCTGCAGGACGGTCTGCCTTGACTTGCATGATGAAGAAACTGACTCTCCTCTAACTCTCTCCTCCTCTTCCTCGCTGTGGGTTCCTCCTCTCTCTCCTCTTCCTCCTCTTCCTCTCTTCCTGTGTGCACCTCCCTCTCCTCTCCGGCTGCATCCATCACTTCCACTTTAGGAAGTGACCAAGCGGGAGGACTTGCATGCCCAGCTGAGCCTTATTCTGCCTGTAGACTCAGGGGTATGTAAAGCATTGCAGCTCCTTTCCTTCCCTCCCTCATGCATCCTTCCCTTCTGACCTCTGACCTCCTTCCTTCACCCTTTCTCCTCACCCGATTTTACCTACCGAGGCTTTGCAGATATGTGACTGATCTCTCAGTAAGCTGCAGCTTGGAGGTTTCTTCTTTTAGGAATCAGATGCATGAAAACTCACGAGAAAAGTGCTTTTGAGTCTTGCTTTTGTGCATTCATTTCGGCCAATAAAGAAAGATGCAAGATCAGTGAGGACTCTTTAAAGTAGAGACACTACATACTGATATACACCTGAACATCAGCAGGAGAGGACTCTTAAAGTAGAGACACTACATACTGATATACACCTGAACATCAGCAGGAGAGGACTCTTTAAAGTAGAGACACTACATACTGATATACGCCTGAACATCAACAGGAGAGGACTCTTTAAAGTAGAGACACTACATACTGATATACACCTGAACATCAGCAGGAGAGGACTCTTTAAAGTAGAGACACTACATACTGATATACAACTCAACATCAGCAGGAGAGGACTCTTTAAAGTAGAGACACTACATACTGATATACACCTGAACATCAGCAGGAGAGGACTCTTTAAAGTAGAGACACTACATACTGATATGAACCGGAAATGAACTTAAAAGGGCCCCCTTTAAAATGTCAAAACGTCCATTGAACCAGTTCAATAAGGCTAAAAAGGAAAAGCATGATGTTTTCAAATTTGACTGAACATGCTGCAGCAAAACCTAAAAGGAAACTGCAACCATAGCACATACATGAAGCCACTGTTTAATCCCTGATGTTGCTAATAAAGCAGAGGACCTCCAACATGGCTGCCAGAGAACGTGTCACTTCCTGTTAATGTCCTCTAAACTCTCAAGCTTCCTGCATGAAGCCCTCGCTGCTGAAAATAACGGGCAGTGAGTGAAAACAAAGTGCGTGCGTGCGTGCGTGCGTGCGTGCGTGCGTGCGTGCGTGCGTGCGTGCGTGCGTGCGTGCGTGCGTGCGTGCGTGCGTGCGTTGTTCTTTAAAATACTCAGGTTGAAAGCTCACCTCCTCCCTATCTTATTTTTTTGTTTTTTGGCTTCGGTGTAAGAACGCTCCCTTTCTGTTTTATCTGACTGGATTTTGGAGATAAAGCGAAGGAGACGGTGACAAAATCCAGCCGGACTAGAAGAACAGAGCTAATAGAGAGAGAGAGGGAAGTGTGTGTGTGTGTGTGGGGGGGGGATCAACCATTTTTCGCATGACTCAGGCTATTAAGAGGAGGCCAGTGCACTCTGGGAAATGATTTTGAACAACAGATGGTTGTAAGTCTCGTCCTCGTGTCCCCTAATTCTACGCTCTTCAACGATGTCCAGAAGGGATTCAATGGTTTTCCAATGGGCAAATGTTCAAGTTGTTGTTGTTGTTGGTGGTGGTGGTGGTGGTGTTGTTGGTGGGGTTGAGTGGTGTCGTCTGCCTGTTGT
The DNA here is from genome assembly GCA_031216635.1 of Dissostichus eleginoides. Taxonomy (NCBI): domain Eukaryota; kingdom Metazoa; phylum Chordata; class Actinopteri; order Perciformes; family Nototheniidae; genus Dissostichus; species Dissostichus eleginoides. The sequence continues at coordinate 4,654,711 of CM062284.1, read as the reverse complement.
AACACTTGTATTTGTGTACAATGCCTTTTATAAACTTCAGCATATATACACTGTAATCTTTGCATACTAAAAGCGTGGTGCAGTGATGACGTGATTTAGCATTACAAGGGTTCCCTAGATAAAGCCAATGGGATTTCTCCATTGGCTTTTGGATTATTCCGATAATAATCTCTCTGGCAAACAAATGGCATTAGGCTTCTTGTTGTTTTTTAAACCAGTTGCCTCTAATAGTTTTTGCAAAGGCACGCCATAACCTCTTAAAATACTGAAATGCATTTGTTGTTATCTTGGTGCTAATAACACTGATGCTTTAGGGATAGTTTAACAAATATCGCTAACTACACGTTCATTTTAGAGGTTTCACTGGGGAAAATGAAAGAGATTATATCTTTGTGACCAGGGTGGGGGGGGGGGGTTAATATGGCCTGGACTCGAGGGAGATCCCTAGTCCTGAAATAGCTGCGTTGTTTGTAAGCTTGTCGGCTCTCCGCCGCCCCAATTTGGGCTCGGTGTCGGCGCCGGAGACGGACCAGACTATTATATATATATTTATACACCAACAGCACCCAGGGGAGCTCAATTACACCGCTCAAAGGAGGGGTAAATGGATGTTGTCGGGTGGATGCTGATAGGAGGAAAAGGGGTAATTGTGTGTGTGTTTGTGTGTGCACGTGTGTGTGTGTGTGTGTGTGTGTGTGTGTGTGTGTGTGTGTGTGTGTGTGTGTCCACCAGAATTGTATCCTACAACAGCCAGAGTTCAATCAGATAACTGCTGCTGTAGCAAACCTCTAAATAACACCATTAATAACATTCACAACAATTAAGTTATGGAAGTCCAGGGATGCCAATATTTGAGTAAAGTCATTTCAAATGGACTCAAATCAAGTTAGAATTTCATTATTTGTCATAAAAGATCACCTCAAAAAATAAGAAAAAGTTAAGAAACGTACCCAAAGTTTTTTTTTCTACCCAGCAAACTTTTTCCAATTTAAATTTCTTTGTATATTTGAGCCAATATTTTCTTGGCATGACCTTTTTTTACAATTTTTGCACAAGTTACAAAACGTACAAACAAGTTTTGGGCAAAAAAAAGTGTATTTGATACTCGTCAAACTTTTTCTCACTGTCCTCTAAAGGTTTCCGTATCCCTTACCTAGATAAGATTTAAAACCAAAAACAGTGAAACCCTCTCTCTTGATTCCCTCTCGTATAACTCTGACTTCACCTGAGATGCCTTAATCTAAAATAGAAGAAACAGTAAAGTGTTTTTTTGTGTCAGATTCAGTCTTCTTGTTTTTTAGAGCTTTTGTTTTCTGACAGCTGAGATACGGATTATCTCCGCCTGTGAAAGAGTTGTTTGTGATGTACCGGAGAGGGAAAGAGTAAATAAGAGACAGAAGAGAGATACAGAGAAGAGGATATAGAAGCCAGAGAAAGTAAGAAGGAATAACAACAGAGGGGAAACTAAAGGGAATTTGTCCGGAGCTGAGCTGGATTAAAGTCTCTCTTACAGTCTGTTGTAGTTTCAGACACTTTAACGACTTACTTTGGGTTTCTTAAGTCAGTGCGAACTTTTGTCACGATCACTCAGCAATGTACATCCTGATCTGTAGATATATCAAAGGTTTATACTACTGCTGCACAAAGACTCGTGGATAATAAAGCTTTGTTTTTATTAATTCAGCATACACTTTCCTTAAAGGAGTCATCAGAGTAGCCGAGATATCTAGCAAAGAGAAGTAATCGCCTCTTTTAATCTTCTAGTGTTGGTCCTGCAGGGAAAGAGGAAACTTCTGCACCGCTATTGGAAAAGTAAAGCTGTGATTATCTTACCCATACATGAAGAGTAAATCATTGTGAAGCTGGAGAGAACGTTTCTATTGGTGTGCAGAAATCTAGCGTTAAAAAGAAGATGGGATTTCGTATAAGTAGGTTGTTGTTTTAAATTTGCACCATATATACAGGTTTTGATCACTGGACACAATGGTGTGATAACGGACCAGAAATAAACATAATTTCACAAATTATGGTCAATATATTTGACTATGGACCTAAATAATGATGCTTAACGTTTCCCTATAGCTTCATTTTTACCTTAGTCATGATGCGGGGAGTAGAAGAGAAGTTAAGTGACGTAGTATAAAGAAAAATGAAAAGACTTACGTGTGGAAGTCAAGGTGGACGGCGCAGAAATGCAGGACTTAGGCCGAAAAGATCTCCTTAATTTATGCACGTTACTTTAGTTATAAATCTTACTTGACCAATCCATGGTCTTTTTCCTCAACCTAAGTAGTAGTATAACATACGCAGCTTGTGTCACATTCATTAAGGTAACATTAACCGCGTGTTGAAGTATATCAAACTGTACTACACATTATAAATGACGCTAAAGACCAGTCCATTAAAAGGAGACACTAAGAAATCTGTTTCGAGTTTGGAGAGAGCATGGTGTTCAGACAGAAACAAACGTAACATTTCACCTTGTATTATTCGTGCACATTTGGCCATTGGATATTCTGTGTTTATTTCCCCATCTGGTGTACCAATGAAATGTTACATTTGTAAACTTAACATCCAGCTGTTTCTGTTATATACCTCCAGTCTCACATCTTTTTCCTTTTCTCTATTATGTGAAAAACGTCTAGAATAAAACCTTTATATAACCGTACATCTTTTGACCGAACTGAAGCATTCTCAACTTGATGCGTCACAGTTTTTGCCTCTAAAATGGACCTCATATTGTCTCCGAACACTACTTTACGTTGCACTTTTCCACATTTGACACATCTTTTATATAAACGGCATTAGCATGGAGAGCCACAGCCCCTAATCTATGCAGGACACATGCTTTAGTCAACATAATATACGGCAAGTCAAATTAAGGGGTGACAAATTCCCAGAACGTCTATTAATTGTCATGCCATGTAATTTAAAGTAGCCTTCCCCGGGTGTTTCCCACATGATGTTTTAATGGGAGAAACTGTGATAATGCAGGAACGTGATGAGCACAGCAACTACCAAGTAGCCCTGGAGTCGACTTGCTCGCCAGTTTATTAGCATCTGCTTTCCTTAACCTAATTTCCCAACACTTCCCAGGTCGGGGGGAAATCATTCTGGGGCTTGATTTACTAGAAGGAAGTGCCTCAGAGATAGACACACCTAACGGCACAACACAAACACATTAGTCTTTCTCTCACACTCATGGGAAGTATCAATAAAGTAAATAGTTTAAAAGGAGGGGCATGGTGATTAGGTCCTGAGGCGCACAGTTTATCCACTCTGCTACAACAGAGGTCTTACTCACCGGATCGGCTTCAATCCACCTGGCATCATCACACACATTTGAATGCAGTCTGAAGAACAAGCAGGAACTCTGACGGTTGCTAAAGTAAGTTTGTAAGAGAAGTGAAGAGGCGAGAAGAGAGTAATAGAGTGGACCGACCCGGAAATAAGCATCGTGAAAGACTCCCTTGATTAAAAGCGATGGGATGGAATTTCCCTAGTGGATTATTGCAGAAAAATAAGCTTTGTAGCAAACACACGTTTATGATACTTACACGTTTAGTTCAGCAGGATAATCTCCACACAGTAACACCACTTTATGATTTCTGAAGTAAAAAGCTAACGTTAGGCTATAAAGAAACTACAGCACGGTCACATGACTTCACGTCACCACGCTAAGCTAAAGGAGGCTAATGTTGGGCTATAAAGGAACTACAGCACGGTCACATGACTTCACGTCACCACCGCTAAGCTAAAGGCGGCTAATGCTGGGCTATAAAGGAACTACAGCACGGTCACATGACTTCACGTCACCACCGCTAAGCTAAAGGTGGCTAATGTTGGGCTATAAAGGAACTACAGCACGGTCACATGACTTCACGTCACCACCCTAAGCTAAAGGCGGCTAATGTGGGCTATAAAGGAACTACAGCACGGTCACATGACTTCACGTCACCACCGCTAAGCTAAAGGCGGCTAATGTTGGGCTATAAAGGAACTACAGCACGGTCACATGACTTCACGTCACCACAGCTAAGCTAAAGGTGGCTAATGTTGGGCTATAAAGGAACTACAGCACGGTCACATGACTTCACGTCACCACCGCTAAGCTAAAGGTGGCTAATGTTGGGCTATAAAGGAACTACAGCACGGTCACATGACTTCACGTCACCACCGCTAAGCTAAAGGAGGCTAATGTTGGGCTATAAAGGAACTACAGCACGGTCACATGACTTCACGTCACCACCGCTAAGCTAAAGGCGGCTAACGTTGGGCGTGATGACGTTTAGTCGTTTCATTTAGACACTTGTTAGCAGCCTCCGTTTTTAAATTCACCAGTGGGGTATTTACTGACGTATTTTATCTCGTAGAACAAAACATGAACATTTCTTCAGCTATTTCAGGAAAACAACTAAAAACACATTCAAACAACTTCGAAACAAGGGAACCGGAAGCATTAAATGCTGAGTGTTTTCCAAGTTTTAGGACTCATTACTGCACCACTCTAGGTTGAGAATAGTCTGTGAAAGATGGTGGAACAAGATGTTTTAGTTCTTAGTTGTTGATTTACAGATTGCCTTCCACAACAGTGAAGTCCTCTTGGTTTGTGTTTGTGTGAAAATCGTCCATAAACCACACCGAAGCTCTTTTTTTTGTCGATGTTTACAACCCAAGGCAAGTAAAAATAATTGACCCGCAGCCAATATAATAACAACAATAATACACCTGCCAGATTCACCCTGAAGAGCATGTAATTATCTGTATTGGGCTTCAGCGTGGTTCACCTGTGAATTATGTCACTGTCCTTGCATGTCAACACTTTACATATTCAATCTTTTTTTACCATCCCCTTGACTTTTGACCTCTGGGATCAGGTAGTTAAAGAGGGAGGTTGCCTCTAGTGACTGATCCAAGGTCAGATCTGATGAGATGCAGCAGGGATCTCACCTCTACTCAGAAACGGACATTTCCACTTGACCTTCCTCTAACTCTTTGTATGTCTTTGTGTGTCAAGGGAGAGGATTCAAAACCGCCTTCAGAGATCGGTTCCTGTGCTCGAAGTATGGAGGATGTTAACGGCAGCAAGAAGGATTTATCAGCGTCTGCAGGTGAAATGACACGATGCTAGAAAAAGAAATGCAAAGGACTGAACACAACACTCATATTATATATATACCATTTCACAAAAATACTGCTTGTATATCAATTATTCATCCCGTGGTACCTCGAGTTCCTGAAGAAGACTTTGAGTTTCTTGCATGCCTCCAAGGTATATCCAAAAACATCTTGAAGGATTAAAGTAAATATGGACGTAATAAGAAACTCTATCATCAGTTTACGAACTCTCACAACTCCTGCAGTTTAATCCAAGTCTCATGTATCCTGTTGCTTGTAATTAAATCCCAAATACTTGATTTTCAATAACATCTTAAGCTTGCAAAAAACTCCTCCGAAGTCCAACGTGTTTTATACGTCAATGTTTGAGGTAAAATGCAATGCTAAGTGGACTTGGATTATTCTGAGCGAGCCGTGTAAGAGTTTGTAAATTGGTTTTCTGATATAGTTTTGCTGTGTGTCCCCAATTAACTTCCATGTATGAAGACATTTCACTGTCTCTATCAACACAGGGGTGATTGACAGATACACTAATGATCATTTTGGGGGTGAAATATTCCTCTAACTTCTAGCTTTCTCGTTCCCTAATCATTCCCTAATACTGTGCTTTTCTTACATAATGGACGTTTAAGTTTGTGATAGAGTTTCTGAACTGATAGTCTGATATAGTTTGGCTTTTCTCCCCAATTAACTTTATCAAGACATATCTCCGTTTAAAAACAACATTGGTACCATGGGGGTGATTGATAGATACACAAATGCTCACTTTGGATGTGAACTTCTATCATTTCACCTCCTAATCTTGGTCAGATCCCTGTAGATCACACTGTGTTTCCCTTACATAATGAATGTTAGAGTTTGTGATACAGCAAAGTAAACCCTGAGCAAACACAGTACAGCAGCCCCATCTATAATTCCTCACACGCCAGTTCCCATACCCTCTAATTACCATTCGACTAAAAAAGCCCGATGGAAACGCTCATGTATGCAGAACGACTCCCAGACGTACAGTAAACCCCCCCCCCCCCTCTTTAAATGCTCTGTTTGAAACTGCTTACATTGCTGTAAGAATATACTTATTCGAATAAAGACGGAGGAATTAGCGTTCTTAAAGTTGCATTGCCATGTCATGTGTTTGTGTTGCTGCCAAACACAATATCCTCTCCCACGCATCCCATAAGATGAATGCCCCGCTGAAATATTCATGTTGTTCAATAACAGAAAGAGGCATCCATTTTTAAGTATGCTTCTTCTTTACTGAGGGTGAACCCCTATGGCACTCCTTCCTCCTTCCTCTTTGTATTCATGTTAGCACTTTCATTCACTTCTATACGGCTTTATTACCTACTTTTTTCTGATCTGGCCCTTCTATACGTCATCTTGTCTCCTCTACCTTCACATTAAGCCCTCATCCTCTTTACTGAACACAACACTCATATTATATATATATACCATTTCACAAAAGTACTGATTATCAATTGTCCATCCCGTGGTACCTCGAGTTCCTGAAGATAACGTTGAGTTTGCATGCCTATACTGTATGTATCCAATAACATAGAAAGTTCCTGATGGATTAAAGTAAATATGGACGTAATAAGAAACTCTATCATCAGTTTACGAACTCTCACAACTCCTGCAGTTCAATCCAAGTCTCATTTATCCTTTTTGCATGTAATTAACGCTCTTTCCATCTTCTGTTTACCACTAATTCTGACTCTCTTTATCCGTCTCTCCTCTCCTAGTAGTGCCTGTAAATGGTCCTCTATCTTAATATTTAGCCCTGGTCCTCTTTCACGCTCATTCCTGTTGCTGTTAGCGAGTAAATCTGACTTTTTCTTCCTGTTTTTATTCATGTTAGCACTTTCATACAGCTTTTTTACCTACTTCTTTCTGATCGTGCCCTTCTATAAGTAATCTTTAATACATTATTTGTCTCCTTTACCTTCACATTACGCCCTGGTCCTGTTTAACGCTGTTCCCTTCTTCTGTTTTCCACTAAATCTGTCTCTCTTTATCCGTCTCTCCTTCACTAGTAGTGCCTGTAAATGGTCACGTGGACCTGAAGACGAGCCTCACTCCGCCTGTTATCACCCACACGGCTGCCACCCCCATGGCGGTGCTAAAGTTACCCGTCGGAGGAGACCCGATCCTGGGCTTGGAGTCCCGAAGAGGCAGCAACGTCTCCATGGAGCCGGCCTGCTACGACAAATCACCGGTTTGTAGATTCAGTAATATTCTCGCACAAACACGTCAAAACGACAAAACTATGAACGTGGGTAAATTAACTTTCAACGAGACAATTTTTATTACAAAGTAAATGTATTGAACATGTTAGAAACAAAACAAACAATAATAATAATAATAATAATTATGGCAAAGACAAGCAAAATAAAAAAATGTTCAAGGTATACAAAATTAATTCTCATAGTTTCCGTCATGTTCAAAACCAATGTTATTAAATCACATTTCATTTATCTAGCATGATATTACAAATTGTACATTTGTCACATAAGGGCTTTACAGTTTATATAGATCAACATACATAAATGTCAGATTAAAAAATATATTAAATTACAACAGAGACAATCCAAATTGTGATTATTTGACTATGTATGTGACTACTTCAACATGCAATATTGTTGACGAAAAAGAGGCCCAAGTGAAATGTATTTGACAGAAAAAAACCTGACTGAAATGTTTCTTTATTTTCATTAAAACAGACTAAATAACATAGAAAAAAATGAATGTTATACCAAGAGCATGTAGCAGTTTGTAAGTTTAATAACTCTCTTCCAGATTGTCACAAAGCCAACATTAATACACATGTACGGGGTAAATAATATTATAGTTACTTTTAAGACCAAGACTAAACTGAAATTGAAAATTAACACTTAACTAAAATCATTTAGTTAAACAACTTTATCAACATTTTATTCTGCTGAAAACTAAGGTCGCATTCACACCAGCCTTGTATAGTCCTGTTGAATCGAACCCTGGTGCGTTTACCCGCTTGGTGCGGTTCATTTGGGTCGGTGTGAACGCAGTCCGAGACCTCTTAAGTGAACTAAACAACCGGACTCTGGTCCGCTAAAATAGGTGGTCTCGGAAAGCTTGCTTGCGAACTCTGGAGCGGTTCATTGCTGGTGTGAACGCAGTCCGCACCAAAACACAGGAAGCGTAGTATTTACGAGTCACAAGAACGCGGATGTCTTCAGAATCTTTAGCGAAAGACTCTTTCAAGACATCCGCGGTTGTTTAGTTAAAGAGTGAAGAAGGATGAAGTGTTGAACAGTGTCGTGTAAAGTAAAAATGCTCCGTCAACTACATAAAAGTCAGAGCCACCTGTCGTCTGTGAAACCCCCTCCTTTACTGCAGAACGTCTCTCATTATATGTGTTATAATGTTTTGTATCCCACGTTGTCTGATTATATAATCATATGCGCGGGCCGCTAGAGTCTGTTGATCTCCAGATTAACAGCAGCATGAAAAATAACCTGCCGAAAGTGCCGATGCTCCATGGCGGAGGCTCCGGTAGAAATTGTCGGGATTTGTGTTTTTACCCCCTTAATGTCTGACCAATGGTTGAACAGCATTTCCGAGCACATGACTTGTGTTTAAAGTTTATAGTCAGTTTGAGTTTTGCCCGTGTGAACGCAAACCGAACCGTCTGAAATGAAACCATGTCACAAACTGTCGTCTGGTGCGCAGCGGAGACGGACTATAGGTGTGAATGTGACCTTAGACTTAATACAAACATAGTCAAATGAACACGACACCAAAAGTATGTTGCAGTGTAATAACTGCACCAGGGTGTCACAAAGTCAACATTAGACTTTAAGGACTAAACTAAAATAGAAAAATTAACAATTAACAGAAAGCATTTAGCAGAGATGTCCAGAAGTAAGGAAGACTTAATACAATAACAGTTAAATAAAGACTACAACAACAGCATTATGCAGTATAAGTGTAATAACCTTGATGTCACAAAGCCAACAACAGTACGTATTTACACGGTTAAAGAATATTGTAGTTTCTTTAAAGACTAATACTAAACTAAAAAGAAAAATAAACACCAAACAAAAAGCATTTTCTCAGACTGATCAACGAGTACAAAACGTTACGAACATTTTATTCTGCTGGGGAGGCTGTGGCTCAGTGGGGTGGTGCGCTGAACTTTGAATCAGGGGGTCACAGGTTCGAGTCCCACTGCAGTCAGCATGTCGTTGTGTCCCTGAGACACTTCACCCCAAAGTGCTCCTGTGGGGATTGTCCACAGTATTGAGTATGTAAGTCTCTTTGGATAAAAGCGTCTGACAATAACATGTAATGCTGAAAACTAAGATTTAATACAAACATAGTCAAATGAACACTAGCCCAAAAGCTTTTGCAGTTTATAAATGTAATAACTGCTCAAGGATGTCACAAAGCCAACATTAGTACATTTATTCGGAGACAAAGTGTCAGGATTTACTCCCAGCGTTACTCCGTAGTGTCTCTCAGAGTGAATTCATGGTAAGTGTCCCGCTGATGGAGGTCGTAATGATTGATGAAGATTAATGTGGCGTGCGGCTCCGACACTTTACTCTCTGCTGCCACTCCTCCTCTGACAGATTGATGATGGGATAAAGAGCTGGGAAAATAAGCCCAGATCTCCACATCTGCTCCTGTCCACCTGTCAGCACAAATCTTTATTCAATTCAGATCACGTCGGAACGACTCGGCTCTCTTTATCTGCATGAAGGAAGAACATTGCTAGGGTCTGTAGAAACAAGATCAACATGTTTACATGCTGTCCCTCACGTAAGACCTTTACCCTGACCTGCTTTCACAATACAATCACAAGTACAATCATTACACTGAATTCAAGTTTTACAAAGAAGCTAACATTGGAAAGACTCCATAATACATACACGTGTACAAAACACCTAACACACAAACCAAATACCCTAAAACGAGTCTCCCCTAATTACTAAATGGTCCCAGAACACACAGTAGGTTGGATACAAGAAACACAGACACAGGGGCGGACTGGCCATCGAGACGTTCGGGACGAATCCCGATGGGCCGGTACTGAAGTGGGCCTGTCGGACGATGTGGGCCGGTTGGAGAAGTCACTAAAACCCCCCCCGTTAACAATGAACTGGCGGTAATTACTTGCGGTACCGAGGTGGGCCGGTCGAGAGTCCCGGGCTGATTTGTAGTCCCAGTCCGCCCCTGCACAGACATATGACAAAGGGAAATGAATGGCACACATTGGATGTATTTCAGAGTAGCTAGCGAACAAAAGCTATTTACTATACAAGCTAGCTCTTGTTAGCTATCTTTCTAACTAGTTAGCTATCAAATGTTAAATATCAAGCTAATAAGCTAAGCAAGCAAATTAAATCTGTCTCACTAACTATCAAGGAAACATAAGCTATCTATCTGACTAGCTATTGCCAAATGTGGTTGCTCTCATAATTTGTATTCTAGTTATTATTTATTTCCCCATGGTCGAACTTACAGTGCGGAAGTGTGTTTACCCTTTTGGCACTGAGAGCATTTATAAAAATATATAAAAACAAGCAACTGTAGCTATCAATCTAGCACAACTTATTCAAGTATAACATCTCAAATTCAACAGTCTTCGACAAGTAAAGGTTGACAAAGCTGGTGATGCTAAGCAAAGTAATAATAATAATAGATTACATGTATTATAGCGCCTTTCAAGGGACCCAAGGCCACTTTACATGGTGTGAACAAACAAACAAACAAGTTGCAAGTACTAGCATCTCTGCCCTAAAATGGTAGTTAAAACATAAATAAGGCGACATAGAGGTGCCAAAGGAGGTTGATAAGTTGTTTCATTAAATGCAATTCAGAGTAGAACAACTTGTTTAGCTTGTTCATCATTCTCTCCCTCTCCTGGTCCTCTTCCTGCTGCAGACCAGCAACTCAGAGTGCAATAACTTTTGATCACTGTCCCTGCTCTGAAGTGTCTTGATAACTTGTAAGCATCCATCTGACTCTCTCCCTCTTCCTGCTGCAGACCAGCTCCTCCTCTCCGGCCCCCATTGGTTGGACGAGCCGTCGCTCCAGCTGGAACAGTTTGAGTCGAGCCCCGTCTCTCAAGAAGAAGCAGCAGCAGTCTGGAGAGCGACGGTCCCTCCTTTCTGGGGAGGGGGGGTCCAGCTCTGAGGAAGGAGAAGATGGAGGAGGAGGAGGAGGAGGAGGAGGAGGAGGAGGAGGAGGAGGAGGAGGAGGAGGAGGAGGAGAGGAGGAGGTGGTTTGATGGAGGAAGATAACGCCTCTCTGGTCAGGACAGACTCCATGTCTCAGAAAGCGCCTCGACACCGGAGGATGGAGTCGTTGGAGACCAGGAGCTCCATGGAGTTACCTCCTGATGTCCTGCTGCAGGTAGATTACTCTGGACATTACAGTTAAAACTCAGCTGAAACCAACAAACTGTCGCTGTTATTGCACGTCTTAAAGATTAGATATTGTCACTTTTTTGTCCCCAAAGTAAGGTGCAACCGGCAAAGGGGTTGTTTTTAGTCCCTTCATTTATCAAAGGTGTGTTATGGACCAATCCGTTTCAACTCCTGTACCTGTTCAAATCATGTGCACCTGCTATTTAAATGGTGGATTTGGCCAAATGAAGAAGCTGCACGTACAAAAAGTTGGCCCTTTTTTTCTTGTCTTTTCTTGCACATTTGTTTTTGAGCTCATCCAAAAGTAACAGAGAGTAATACAATACAATACAGCTTTATTTATATAGCACTTTAAAGCTCCAGACCAAAGTGCTGTACAGGCAAATAAACAAAACAAAACATACAAAAAGTAACACAGCACAGCTCACACACCATAAAACAAGTACAAGTACAAACAATAGACAATTTCAAAGCAATAAAAGCAACGCTCTAAAAGATGTTAATACACTAAGGAGAAGAGGTGGGTTTTAAGAATAGATTTAAAAGCAGGCAGTGTGGGGACCTGTCTGATGTGCAGGGGCAGATCGTTCCACAGTGTGGAGGCCTGTCTGATGTGCAGGGGCAGATCGTTCCACAGTGTGGAGGCCTGTCTGATGTGTAGGGGCAGATCGTTCCACAGTGTGGCGGCCTGTCTGATGTGCAGGGGCAGATCGTTCCACAGTGTGGGAGCTGCTACAGAGAAGCAACGGCCCCCTCTGAGCTTTGACTTGGTTCTGGGCACATTCAGGAGCAGTTGATCAGCTGACCTGAGAGGGCCGTTGGGCGTGTAAGGGTGTAGCAGCTCAGAAAGATATGGTGGGGTCATGCCATTTAGAGATTTAAAAGTAAACAAAATAATTTTGAAATGAATCCTAAAATGTATTGGTAGCCAGTGGAGTGTAATCATGGTTTTTTTTGTCTAGGTGCCGAATCTGCACCGCTCAGCCAGCATGCTCAGCTCCAGACCCCCCTCTCTGGGTCACCTCCGGACCCCAGAACACAGCGACTGCAACGGGAAGGGCTCTCCGGCATCCCTGGGTCCTACTCATGTCTCTCTGGAGGACAACACTGAGGACGAGAACGCAGAGGAAGAAGCTAACCTGGTCAGTGTGTGAGCCTGAGTCATGTGACCGTGCTGTAGTTTCTTTATAGCCCAACATTAGCCGCCTTTAGCTTAGCGGTGGTGACGTGAAGTCATGTGACCGTGCTGTAGTTCCTTTATAACCCAACATTAGCCTCCTTTAGCTTAGCGGTGGTGACGTGAAGTCATGTGACCGTGCTGTAGTTCCTTTATAGCCCAACATTAGCCTCCTTTAGCTTAGCGGTGGTGACGTGAAGTCATGTGACCGTGCTGTAGTTCCTTTATAGCCCAACATTAGCCTCCTTTAGCTTAGCGGTGGTGACGTGAAGTCATGTGACCGTGCTGTAGTTCCTTTATAGCCCAACATTAGCCTCCTTTAGCTTAGCGGTGGTGACGTGAAGTCATGTGACCGTGCTGTAGTTCCTTTATAGCCCAACATTAGCCTCCTTTAGCTTAGCGGTGGTGACGTGAAGTCATGTGACCGTGCTGTAGTTCCTTTATAGCCCACCATTAGCCGCCTTTAGCTTAGCGGTGGTGACGTGAAGTCATGTGACCGTGCTGTAGCGCCTTTATAGCCCAACATTAGCCTCCTTTAGCTTAGCGGTGGTGACGTGAAGTCATGTGACCGTGCTGTAGTTCCTTTATAGCCCAACATTAGCCGCCTTTAGCTTAGCGATGGTGACGTGAAGTCATGTGACCGTGCTGTAGTTCCTTTATATCCCAACATTAGCCGCCTTTAGCTTAGCGGTGACCGTGCTAATATCAAGATGTTTCTGTTAGCCCTTTAGGACAAACCTTGTTGTATAGGTAGTAAACAGTTGTATTAGAACGTACACATGAGAAGCCTCGAACCCTGGAGAGTACTTGCAGCTCACAATATAAAACAGTAAAAATATTAATAATAAATGTGTTCTCTATTTCCTGCAGAGTCTTGTTTCCAGACTGTTCCTCTGGCTGGAGAAGAAGCAGCCTGATTGGTGCAGACAGAGAGACACCTGGTCAATGTACCTGTTCCCTCCAGAGTCCAGGTAACACCACAGTCTATGGGTAACACTCACACTAAAACAGTGGGGAAAGTACATTTACTGAAGTACACTTGTACTTTACTTTACTTGAGTATGTATATGCCACATTATCCATCATCTCCTATGCCATTCAAATATCTCCAAATATTTTACTACACAAATTTACTACATTTATTTTAAAGCTTTAGTTACTTAACAAACTATACAGATGTTTATAAAACACATATATTATTTTGTTATGAATTAAATCAGCCGACAATTTGTACGAAAACACCCCATTACTCAAAAATCCAATTAAAAGATCATTATTTAGCATTTAAGCGATGTACTTATTACTAGTATTTTTTTTTAATATTTCCTTGACTTACGTTATATTTTTCAGCATCTACACTTGTATTTACCTCCATACCATATAACCTCCATACCCTGTTCTCTTTTTACTTTAAAATCGGCATTTCAACATATTTCTTTGACATAGAAACATGGGGGAAGGCTTGTTTTTTGGTGTTTAATCAGCATGTTGCGGTACTTTGGTAGCAATGTGTTGCCTTCACAGTCACATCCTCTTAACAGACATGGATCAAAGCCTCAGAGGAGGAGGAGGAGGAGGAGGAGTGAGGGAGAGGGAAGGATTGAGATAAAACGCCGGAGAAACTCCCTCACTCCCCCCTGACATGGCAGAAAAGTGCAGATAAAACCGACTTCAGAAGTGAGATTGTGGGAGGGAATCGAAGCCGATAAAAGACAGAAAATGCTGCGCTCACAATGCGGCAAATAAAAAAAAACACTCTGCGATCACAGTCAGCATTATGGGATGTCAAATGCAACGTGAAAAAAAAAAAGAAGATGGCTCTATCGTTTTTCTGTACGCTGATAACAAAAATCAATCATTGTAAAAGTGCCGAGGATTCATTTTCAGTATTTCATTTAACTTGAAACCGCCACAGGAGGAAACTTGTTCTCCAACAACCTCTGAATTGTAGTGGAGTAGAAGTACTTTTTCATCAGCAGGAGAGGACTCTTTAAAGTAGAGACACTACACACTGATATACACCTGAGCATCAGCAGGAGAGGACTCTTTAAAGTAGAGACACTACATACTGATATACACCTGAACATCAGCAGGAGAGGACTCTTTAAAGTAGAGACACTACATACTGATATACACCTGAAGATCAGCAGGAGAGGACTCTTTAAAGTAGAGGCACTAAATACTGATATACACCTGAACATCAGCAGGAGAGGGCTCTTTAAAGTAGAGACACTACATACTGATATACACCTGAATATCAGCAGGAGAGGACTATTTAAAGTAGAGCCACTACATACTGATATATATATACCTGAACATCAGCAGGAGAGGGACTCTTTAAAGTAGATACACTACATACTGATATACACCTGAACATCAGCAGGAGAGGACTCTTTAAAGTAGAGACACTACATACTGATATACACCTGAACATCAGCAGGAGAGGACTCTTTAAAGTAGAGACACTTCATACTTAGTTACTTCCCACCTCTGTCCAAGATCCGTCATTTTTGAAACTGCAGAACTTTTCTCTTTATGGACATATTTTGGGCGTGTTCGCACCACCGTAAAAACGTGTCAAGTCATTTATTTTCTCTCAAGTCGCAGGTCATGAAAACAGTGACTTGAGTCGATTCAAGTCCACGTCACGATACCTGAAGAACTACAGTTTAATCTTTTGCTTCATCATCTCTGTTGGCCATTGAAAAGGTTCATTGGAAAAGCTCCATGTGTTCTGTTGTTGCCGGAGTCTGAGGAGAAGTGAAGGCTTTTGGGTTTCATCGCAGCGGGTCTCCAGGTTCTGTTCATCTCTGAGACTGACAGCGAGGACACGGACTCTGCATGGAGTCTTTTTTCTGGCCTCGAAACCACCGAGGACCCCCCGCTGTGCTCAAAATCACATCAAGAGACAGCAGTGAGGGGGGGGGGGGAGTCCAGCTGTTTTCACATGGACCAGATTCACCTCAACCTGCCTTTCAGATCTGTGTGTTGGAATTGAAGAGTACAGATTACTGCAGGGAGTTTAGAAAGAGCGGAAACTATAATAGTAATATTAATAAATATATTAATGATTATAAAAAAAGTGGAATGCAAAATATAATAATAATAAAATTAAAGGAAAAAAATAATATTATATGATAAAGATAATAATTAAAGCATAAAAAATATATAATTATTGGATAAAAATAGAAATAGGATACAAATAATAATTTAATTCAAAATATTATAATAATAATAATAACATGTAAAAAATCTAATATAAAAACTATTGAAATTATTATTGTTATTATAATATAATAATAATAGACATTTAATGCAAGTCAGATGTGAAAATGTATATATTTGATTATATTATAGAATGTATACTTGATAAATGTGAATCCAAAAAAGTCAAATAAAGATAATAAATACAATAACATTTTCAAAAGTTAGCGAAAGATACAGCATCCAGTACGACAGAAATACAAAAATACAATAAAATAATATGATAAATAAACAATTAACATAAAGAAATCAGTACTAGTAGACTTGGGATATTGCAAATAAATGCTAAAATTAAAATACAGCTTCCCATTCTTGTATTTCTTGTTAGTGTGTTTTGGGAGGTTTGGGACTTTAGTGTATCTAACCTACCTAACAGCGCATTTCCACTACAGCGCGGAGCGAGGTTTAAGCGTGCCGTGCCGTGCCCGGCCTGTTTTTGGTTGTGTTTCCACTTGGCGTAGTTCCGGCTAGCGGGTACCTTTTCACAGTTTTCTGGCCCTCCAAAATCGAGGTTCTTTCCGGCCCAACAACCAGGCTGAGTCGGGCTGAGTATGCTAAACTAGAGAGAGAATCGCTGGCAAGGGGGCTACAACTACAACAAAATGAACATATTTCACCGTGATTTAATTGTAATACACGTTTCAAAATGATGCCGAAGTAACAACATACTGATACCGGTTAGTAAAAACCATGAATGAATGCTTTGACAAGTCTGCAGACAGACGGCAGGCGGGAACACCTTTTTAAAATGCGTGTTTTCTGAATGGAGATCGGCTAAGCTAACGCAGTATATGCTCCGACCGTCCACACTCACAACAACGGCCTACAGACAGAAATAAACCAGCGACTGTATTCTCCATGACACAGACAGGCTGTGGTTTGTATTTGTTTAACTTTGGTCTAGTTTCTGAACAGATATGAGGAGCTGTGAGCTCTGAGTGCTAACAGCTAACGGCTGATGTTGGTTTTGTGGTTCTCATTGAAGATGACGTCACGGCTCCGCCTACACTGCGTTACTATAGTTACTGCCCCAGCTACTAAACTGTAATGGAAACGCAGCATAAAGTGAGCCTGGCCTAACGAGGCCTAACGAGGCCTAACGAGGCCTAGCCATACCGTACTAAGCTGAGCGAGGCCCTGCAGTGGAAAAGCGCCATCATTGTATTTCTTGGGGCTTTTGAAGTCTATAAAAAGCCTGCTGTTGAGGGTCATGAGACCGAATGCAGATAAGATGCAGATAAGGAATAGAACAAATAGACAGTAGGGGTTTTACAGTTACAGTAAACAGTGTTTTTATGTAGAAACTTTCTTTGTTGCTGCTTTTCAACGCCATACCACCGCCTATAGCTGCAGGGAACATTAAATGCCATCTGTCAGCTCTCCCCTGGAAAGCAATCATCCAGCATACAAGGAAGTGATGCGGCTTTATGTCTCATGTTTTTGTAAATGCACAGAAGAAGAAAAAGAAGAAGTGGGTAATTAGCACGAGCGCCTCTTATCTGTTGTGCACAAAGAGACACTTCTTCAGATCCAGGCAGAGGCAGCATGTCACACCACCGCCTACACGGATAAAGTGACGATGATTTTGGAGAAGAGCCGTGCGAAAACACCCCGAGATGTTAAAAGACTGGGAGGAAATTTAAAGGAAATGAAGACGCTTCACTGAGAGTTTGTTGATGGTGTGAAAATCAGGAAATGGATTGGAAAAAGGTGTCAGAATGTCGAGATGCTAAATCGAGAAGTGGAGGAAAAGCTGGAAGATATAGAGCATGCATCCATTTATATATTTACTTAAACGTATACTCGAATGTACCACAATTCACAGAGAAAAAGTGTCTTTTGACGTCATATTCTACAGATTAAAGCACAAGAAACACTTCAATTTGACAAAAACAGCTTCGGGAAAAAAGTAAAAGACCACTGAAAATGTTTTTGCATTAAATGAGGTCTGAGATTTTGTACAAGAGTATCAATCTATCAATCAATCAATCAATCAATGTTTATTTATATAGCCCAATATCAGAAATGTTACGTTTGTCTCAGTGGACTTCACAGTTTGTACAGAATATCAGTATGACAATACGACACCCTCTGTCCTTAGACCCTCACATCGTACAAGGAAAAACTTCCAGAGAAACCCCACAGTTTAAAGGGGAACATGGGAGAAACCTCAGGGAGAGCAACAGAGGAGGGATCCCTCTCCCAGGACGGACAGACGTGCAATAGATGCCGTGTGTAAATTGAAAAGATAATACATTTACAACATAGGTAGACCAAATGTTTGGAAATGCATGTGTCTATAATGAGAAGATGAATCCACGAGGATGTCAACAATCCTGTGGGAGCCATCAGGGAAGTAGTATGATGAGAGTCAGGCAGGACCGCAGAGACAGGTTCAGCCACGACTCGAAGTCCAGGACTCAGATCAGGACTCAGGACTCAGGACTCACGACTTACGACTCACGACTCACGACTCAGGATCCAAAAAGACATTTGGGGGAAGCTGGGTTATTCGGAACATGAGAGTACACAGGTACAGACAGAGACAAGGAAGAAGTAAGGTGTCCCCCGACAGTCTAAGCCTATAGCAGCTAAACTAGGAGCTGAGTAGTATTGAAACACACTTATTGACATTTAAAAAGTATAAATCTAACTGTAATCAATATATAAGGTGATTAAGTCAACCGTCATTTGCTAAAAATAACAATAAATGCCATAAATATTAGGCAACAGACTGTAGTTCATAGTGATTTAATATTATGTAATATAATCAACATTACCTTAGCTCTGTGTAACTGTGATTGTCAGTCATGTTTAAAAAGTGCTATTTTCAGTAATCTATTTTGAAAAAGATGCTCTATGAAGCGACTGTAGCTGTCGATGCTTTCATCATGTGGGCGTGGTTGAATCTAAACTGGGTTGTAAATGTAATAAAAACTCCCAGAAAGGACAGAAAAACTGGACACTAAAGATCTTAAACCAGAGGAGGAACTGGTGTGTGTTTCCATGTCCTCCCTCCCTTCTGCTGCAGGATAGCACTCTTTCTTTAGCATCAACGCTCCGCCGTGCAGATATTAAAGAGGAATTATCTCATGCCGTCTGCACACTGTTTGCAGAATGATCAGCACAGTCACATGACACACACTGAATGGAGTCTGCATTTCCAAATAAAGCCAAAACATCCCGATCTGAGCCTGCACATGAAAGCAGATTTGAATGCAGTGTTTAATCCCTGCCGTATATAACAAGCGTCCCCGCTCTCTTTCTCTCTGCTGTCGTGTAATGAAAGTCAGACGTAATTAATGACTGCTAATTCTGCAGCGGTGCATTACAGAGTCACAGGCTCTTATTACTGTGACAGTGGACAGTGTTTCACTAAATGTCTCTTACAGTATGTCATGCTTTATCGAACATGGACTGGAGTCTGGACCGTCTAGATAGGCTTTTGTGTTTTCCATAAACGCATTACATTACATATCATTTGGCTGACACTTTATCCACTTTTATTTGGCTGACCCGACTTTGTGAAATACCTGACCTCTAACTAGTAGCCTGACTGTAGGACTCTCACTAAAGGTCCTTTGAACAATTATTCTAATCAAGCATCATTTGTTGTTATTCTTTTATTTTATGATCGCTGTAGTGTCTGATTGCTAATCTTACGCCTTTGTATGTTTCTGTTTTCTTTTAACCAGGAACACTTAACATGTTTTATAGCCTGATCTTCCTCTTTCTGTATGCTTTACCATGTGAGCTATGTACCACTATGTATGTATGTTCATAAATAAAAACTCTAATTACAAGGAAAGTGAAGATATATTCACTTCAAGCAAGATCATACCATAAGGGGTGCTGGTGAATTAGGTACAAGGCCTAAATTAACTCAAAAAGTACTTGTCTTTTTTTCTCAGCACTAGCCTAATTGCCAAAGTACAATTGAAATACATACGTTTTCAGTTGGGACAGAAGATATGCAAAGTTTCTGCTGATGTCAATGGGGAGCTCACTCCACCGTTTAGGAGACAGGATAGCCAGCTAATTGCTACTATCTTTGAAGTTTAAAATATATGTGTGTGTTTTTTTCTCGTAGGTTTCGGATAGTTTGCACTAGGATCATCACCCACAAGATGTTCGACCACATCGTGTTGCTCATCATCTTCCTCAACTGCATCACCATCGCCATGGAGAGGCCCTACATCTCCGGGGTTGTGAGTATCAAAACACATTTAATAGTAAAAGCATGAAATTCATTACAAACTATATAAATTAACTCTGCTAAGTTAGACACTACATACTGATATACACCTGAACATCAGCAGGAGAGGACTCTTTAAAGTAGAGACACTACATACTGATATACACCTGAACATCAGCAGGAGAGGACTCTTTAAAGTAGAGACACTACATACTGATATACACCTGAACGTCAGCAGGAGAGGACTCTTTAAAGTAGAGACACTACATACTAATATACACCTGAACATCAGCAGGAGAGGACTCTTTAAAGTAGAGACACTACATACTGATATACACCTGAAATTGAGCAGTATATGTCCTCTTTAAGTATATTCCCTAATAATGTGCTGCTACATAAATATATAGGTTTAAGTATAGGGTTTAGCCACTTCAGTTTGACCGTATCAAAGGGTAATGTTTTCTTTATTGCTGCACATACTGCACCATCACCTCATGAGCCAATGCGCCATCTCTTCAAATACAGGCTGCAACACACACACACACACACACACACACACACACACACACCCCAACTCTGCGTCCTCTGCAGCTCTAGCAGCAGCTCCATGCATAAACACAATAATTATCACTTTTTCTCACTGAGCGAGGTGTTCCTTGTTCGGGTCTAATTGCGGTTTTGCTCTCGCTGGAATGTTCTGTTCTGCTTGTTTTGCGACAGAGGAGACAGAGCCGTTTGTAATTGATTCGATTATCTGTGGGCTGGCGTACGTGGCTAATGTCCAGGAAAGAAGATGTTTAACATATGGAGGCCGACCCGACTGGCTGCACGCTCTAATCAGGGCACAAAGATCACACACACACACACACACACACACACACACACACACACACACACACACACACACACACACACACACACACACACACACACACACACACACACACACACACATTTATACATTTAAATGGGATTATTTCATCTGTGCACACACACATGTGTAAATACAGAACAGTGGAGCAAGAATGAGTCCTAAAACCTAAGATATGACTCAGCTTTTTACCATTTCCTGTCCCCTCGTCTGGAAGTAAATTGTAAGCCTGTGAAATTAATGTAGAAGGTGACTATTATTAATTAATTAGCCGCCTTTAGCATAGTGGTGGTGACGTGAAGTCATGTGACCGTGCTGTAGTTCCTTTATAGCCCAACATTAGCCACCTTTAGCTTAGCGGTGGTGACGTGAAGTCATGTGACCGTGCTGTAGTTCCTTTATAGCCCAACATTAGCCGCCTTTAGCTTAGCGGTGGTGAGGTGAAGTCATGTGACCGTGCTCTAGTTCCTTTATAGCCCAACATTAGCCACCTTTAGCTTAGCGGTGGTGACGTGAAGTCATGTGACCGTGCTGTAGTTCCTTTATAGCCCAACATTAGCCTCCTGTAGCTTAGCGGTGGTGACGTGAAGTCATGTGACCGTGCTGTAGTTCCTTTATAGCCCAACATTAGCCGCCTTTAGCTTAGCGGTGGTGACGTGAAGTCATGTGACCGTGCTGTAGTTCCTTTATAGCCCAACATTAGCCTCCTTTAGCTTAGCGGTGGTGACGTGAAGTCATGTGACCGTGCTGTAGTTCCTTTATAGCCCAACATTAGCCACCTTTAGCTTAGCGGTGGTGACGTGAAGTCATGTGACCGTGCTGTAGTTCCTTTATAGGCCAGCATTAGCTTTTTCAATCATAAAGCGGTGTTAATATGTGGAGGTTATCCTGCTTGACAAAACCTGTAAGTATCATAAAAGGTTTTTGTCGAGGGAACCCTTGCTATGCTAACTTTCCCGGTCCAACACAGCGGGCACACTAACATTAACATCACAGAGCATTATGTATAAACTAACATTATTTAGGCTTCTTGATTATCATGTCCAATCTGCTGCCTCTGGCTCCATTTTTTAAACGAGATGTTAATGTATGACTCAGCATGATCCCCAGTTTTGAAATGCAATTCTTATTCCTTCTGATCTCATTTTACCCGAGTGGTCATTGCATGATTTGGTTTTCCGTGTGGGTATTTTTGGAAAAATGAAGCCCATTTCCACTCACCGACAAAAAAAGATATTATTTAAATAGAAATGGAGTCAATTTAACTTTAGAGATAAAGTCACAGGCTGAATGATTGTTTTTTTGTCCTGGAGGTTATGTCACACACTTAATATTTGTCTCTATGTTTGTTTCGGAGGTTGCCTGGACACTGTCCTCTTGTTGCCCGGTGGAAATTATTTAGGATGATCATACTACCTGATTTATTATGCCTTAATGAGCCTGGGGACACTGCATCACCGTCTGGAGCTTTTTTAATTGAGTTATATCAGCATGAGCAGTGTAAAACACAATCAATCTTAAGTTCCCTGCTTCCACGTCGTCACCTCCAGATACAATTAAGATAAAACAAGCCGCTACACACTGAAGCGTGATGGAAACTCTACAGGAGATTCAGTTTGACGCTGGTTTTCTGACGCTCAGGAGTACAGGAACTTTTTAAAACTGCATAATTAGGCAATCATTTCACGTTGGATGTATTGCTGTACAGTGCATCTTAAATAAACCTCTTAAAATTAAGGTATACCGTCCGGGTTGCCAGTTAAACAGTATTGATATATTAGATTATTAGATTAAATGTACTTTATTGATCCAAAATTGCGACTTTTTTCATAAGCAGCAGGTTCAAAGGCATTGTACATAAGTTAAAATAACATTTAAAATAAGTAAATATGTACATATCAACAGTCAAATCTGTAATGTATCTATAGAATACACAATATACTGTATAATGTAAATGATAATACACTAGAACAGACCATCGTACTACAAATACTACAGGTCTATGAACATACTGAAGATACCTTACACTTATTTAACTAACTTCAAGCTTTCTAGGTGACAAGTAATTTACAAAAATGTAGTTATGCAAAGGTCTAGGTTGAGAAATAAGGAAATAACTGCTAGAAACAAGGACACAAAAGCTATAAAAACACAGATAAAGAATACTTTTTAGTAGCCTATGTGAGAAAATGAGTGTATATATAATTATTGAAATATAGCAACTATCAAAATCGATAGAAGTGTATATTTGTGTAACATCTCAAGTTTTCCGCAGATGTATAGACTAATTATGCAGCCATTTTCTTTAGTGATAGTGAAGGGATTGACGCTAAGTTGAGGAACATTTCCCGATGACTGAAAGTATCCAAACCGTAGACTGTTTATGTAAAATGACAGAATGAAACCGTGTGTCCAAAGGACAGAAGTGGCTGCTGTCGAGCCGCTCAACGAAAGCATTCCCAGTGATGTCATACCCGGCATTCCCAGAGTGTGTGTGTGTGTGTGTGTGCGTGCGTGCGTGCGTGCGTGCGTGCGTGCGTGCGTGCGTGCGTGCGTGTGTGAGATGGTAGTTGGAGGCCGTGGGAAAGGCAGCCACACACACACACACACACACACACACACATTCTATGGGGTAAATAAGCAGTGAGTGCTGCTTGTTTTCTCTGGAGATCTAATAGCTGCACACTGATGGCGTTGTGTTACGTGCACGCTTAGTAAACAAAACAATCCTGCTTTTCCTCTACATTGACGGAAGAAAATTTTTTAAAACCGCTTTATTTCATGTGTTTTTGCAGGTGATTTAAAGCAACCTGTACCTATTTGTTTAATGTAACCTTCCTCTTGTCCTCGGCTCAAAACTGACCCGTTTGCCGATGTTTTTATGCCGGTATAAAAGCTTATTTTATGTTTAATTGCCACAAAAATCACATGGATGATGAATGACTATTGATTTATGTGTGTTTTATTTACATTTATAGCATCTGGTGTTATTATGTTCTGCCATTTAACATTTTGAAGCCGGTAACAAACATCCTGACCTCACTTTGACATATGTTCCTCTCGAGCCAAATAATTCAAATATGTTGCCCTTTTTAACTCAAAATAACAACGAGTAAATGAAGTGTGTTGACCACGAATGACGGGTGAAACTTGTGGTAATGTGTTGATATTAAAGGTCCTCTACGGTACTCTTGGCTAATGGTTGCACAGCACAAAAAAACATAGTGACATCACAAAGTGACCAGAATCTGATCAGCTGATAGCATAATAGGGGACCTTTAAGAAACACAGATGTGTGATGATATTCTTGAGGACAAACGTTGCCCAGTGACAGGAAGACAACACAAAGGTTAAGGACAAGTTGTAACAAGTTTATTTGCACTATTTCAAAGTGCAAAGGGACACAGCACTGGCTGCTAATAAATAGTACACTTTATACTTGCCAGCCAGCCATACATTATTCAGATCGATTCAGAGGCAGACAAAGAACAAACTCAGTGGAAAAACATGCCTACAACTAACATGTGCATTTTTAAATCATTAGCGCTATTAGCATGAACCTCATCTTAACCCCGGTGTCTTTTCTTTATTCTGCAGGAGAGGTTCTTCCTCAATCTGACCAACTACATCTTCACCGCCATCTTCGTGGCAGAGATGTTCATAAAGGTGAGGAACTGACAGTAATAATGTCCTTTTAATGTATTCTATAGAACAGCAAGGATCGAAACATTGCTTGACATTGAGAAAAAAAAGTAGATATATGAAAAGTGAATATTCTTTAATAACAAACCACTTACAAAAGAGCGATTCTGTATAAAGCCAGCTTGAAAAATACACCTTGTAATTTTTACTACATTTTTACTCTATGCAGTAGTAGGCTACCCAAAGTATAATTACTAATAATAATACATTTTATTTAAGGGCGCCTTTCATATCAAATGGAAAAACTCCTTTGTGTTTTTGTTGGTGTTAATTGCTCATAAAACTTCTTTAAGTAACCTGTTGAACTCTGAGCTTTCCCTTGTAAAGTATTGTTTATGTGGTTTTTAAGAATAAATTAGTAACGTTCCACTGATGATAGCAATAATGTGACGTGATGTAGAAAACAAGTAGATTTGTTTTGCATGTAGCTTCGATGCTAAAGAGCCTGTGACCTGAGATCTTCATCGTCATAACTACACTGAACGTGTGACCAATAAAAGCCTTGAACTTGAACTAAAGAATACTTACATGTTTGCACTCTGCCATGAAGTCATCTCTCACTTCTGATGACATCAGCTGTTATGCAGGAAATATATCTGTGAGCTCAGGATTATTTAGTTTGTGACACGAGATCAAACGAGTGCTCGCTCACATTTAGAGACGGAGAAACGTCAGACACACAAATCTGCAGAGAAGAAGAAGAAGAGACTGTCTGATAAACACATGCACTGTAAGCCCCAGAGTACTAACACACACACACACACACACACACACACCACACACACCACACACACACACACACACACACACACACACACTCTGTCTCATAATGCTAAGCGGAGGATTGTCTCGCTATTATTCAAATGTCTCTGAATGGGGGTGTTTGGGGGGAGACAGAGGTGAGAAAAGTTCACTGTTGTCACTCATTCAGAGCCGTCTCTATTTTTGGTAGTGGGGGAATTGATGGGTTCATGAACCTAGGTCGTACACACACACACACACACACACACACACACAAACATCTCACTAAAAGTGTGTGTGTGTGAATGTCTTCCACTATATAGATTAGAGTAACACATGCGTCACTCCCGGGCGAAAATGACGGCCCCGCCCACTTTTGGGGGAAACCAACGCTGTCATTTGAATGGCGGTCCAGCCTGAAGCCACAGAGCTCTTCTGTTACTGTCCTTTCTTCTTAGAGGAAGTTCAGAGACACTGAACTCTGGATTCTTTTTAATGTATGAGGAGCAATAAACGACACAGCAGCTTGTTGGCATGATACAACACTTATTTTCCGCCTCGCTCATGAGAGTAACAGCTGGAGAAATTACAGCCTCGCCTACTGATTTTAATTTAACCATATATCGAGCCCGATCGCCGATTTCCAATGATGTCATGTAATTGTTTGCCTGACTGGCCATCGTAATCGGGCTCTTTGAAGATCCAGAAATCCACGGTTTTCTTACATTTCTGATCGGAATGGCAAAAACTTCAGAATTTGTATTGACCGCCGTTCAAATGACAGCGTTGTTTTCCCCCAAAAGTGGGCGGGGCCGTAATTTTCGCCCGGAAGTGACGCAGGTGTTACCCTCATCTATACTGTATGTGTACCTTAAATATTTAACGTTGTATAAGTTCATGTACACCTAGTAGTTTAGTAGTGCTTGTATTTATACTAGATTTAGACTTTTGGCAAGAGGGACTAGTGTTTTTCCAATAAATTGTAATGATATATGAATTAAAACAGTAGCATCACAACCAAAGACTTGTAATATGTATTTAAAACACTCAATATTATACAAAAATATTCAAAATAACCCAGTTTACTCCAGTAGAAACAGCAGGGTGTTGTTGTTGATATCTCTGTGATGTAGACAGTATATTCTGCTGTGCATTGATTAGCATCAGTAATGCATCTCTTACACGAAGGGTTAATAAAACAGGAATAGCTGTGCTGGCCTGATTTAATAAGTTTCTGCAACAACACAAGTCTCTGTTACTTTCTGGAATGCAAATTGCTTCATGTGCAGAATAATTGATGAGCGGAGCCTATAGAATTAGAAATGAGGCGCTTTATGTTCCTCGCTGCAGAGCCAATACAAAATATGGTTTTATAAACAATCTGCAACGCACACACAGAAACACATATTGAGTTACGGATCATTTAGAGTCAAAGAAATATATATATTTATACCAGAGTATAGGAATACTCTGTTACAGTAAAAGTCCTGCATTCAAAATGTTCCTCAAGTAAAAGTAGAAGTACTCAGATCTGGTACTTGAGTAAAAGTAGAAGTACTCAGATCTGGTACTTGAGTAAAAGTAGAAGTACTCAGATCTGGTACTTGAGTAAAAGTAGAAGTACTCAGATCTGGTACTTGAGTAAAAGTAGAAGTACTCAGATCTTGTACTTGAGTAAAAGTAGAAGTACTCAGATCTAGTACTTGAGTAAAAGTAGAAGTACTCAGATCTTGTACTTGAGTAAAAGTAGAAGTACTCAGATCTAGTACTTGAGTAAAAGTAGAAGTACTCAGATCTTGTACTTGAGTAAAAGTAGAAGTACCAGAGTGTAGGAATACTCTGTTACAGTAAAAGTCCTGCATTCAAAATGTTCCTCAAGTGAAAGTAGAAAAGTATTCTCATCAAAATATAGTGAAAGTAGCGACAGTAAAAGTAGTCATTGTGCAGATTGGTCCATTTCAGAATAATATATATGATATGTTTTATAATGATTGATCATGAAAGTGTTCTCAAAGCTGCTAAAGGAGCAGCTAGTTTGAATGACTTTGTATACTGCAGGGTAGCTTGTGAATTTACTCCAGGTGGAACTAAAGTCTGATTTAACACTTGATTATATTTCACATCATTCATCCAGATCTGTGAAGTAACTAAAGGGATTAAATACATGTAGTGGAGGAAAAGTACACCATCTACCCCTGAACTGTAGTGGGTTAGAAGTACACAGTAGCATACAATGGAAATACTCAAATAAAGTCTGTTACTTTAGATGAAAATAAGTAGCCCCTCCCCACGCCCCTCTGAGAGAGATTTGGTTAAAAAGAACACAATGGTGCTCTAGGAGGAGATTCAGGTGATAAGGTGGGGGGGGGTTACCTTGGTTGCTGATTGGCTAATGGTTACACAAGACAAAACATCGTTATGACATCATCAAGTGCCAAAATCTGATCAGTCATTTTCAGACAGGTTTTTATAGAAATGGATCAGGACAAAAAGAGAGAGAATCTTTGTTCCTGAAACTTTCAGAGTCTCTTTACACAGAGGGGACACATGTTGATGTAGAAGAGACATGAAGAAGAGGGGACACATGTTGATGTAGAAGAGACATGAAGAAGAGGGGACACATGTTGATGTAGAAGAGACATGAGAAGGGGACACATGTTGATGTAGAAGAGACATGGAGAAGAGGGGACACATGTTGATGTAGAAGAGACATGAAGAAGAGGGGACACATGTTGATGTAGAAGAGACATAAAGAAGAGGGGACACATGTTGATGTAGAAGAGACATGAGGAAGAGGGGACACATGTTGATGTAGAAGACATGAAGAAGAGGGGACACATGTTGATGTAGAAGAGACATGAAGAAGAGGGGACACATGTTGATGTAGAAGAGACATGAAGAAGAGGGGACACATGTTGATGTAGAAGAGACATGAAGAAGAGGGGACACATGTTGATGTAGAAGAGACATGGAGAAGAGGGGACACATGTTGATGTAGAAGAGACATGAAGAAGAGGGGACACATGTTGATGTAGAAGAGACATGAAGAATAGGGGACACATGTTGATGTAGAAGAGACATGAAGAAGAGGGGACACATGTTGATGTAGAAGAGACATGAAGAAGAGGGGACACATGTTGATGTAGAAGAGACATGAAGAAGAGGGCACACATGTTGATGTAGAAGAGACATGAGGAAGAGGGGACACATGTTGATGTAGAAGAGACATGAAGAAGAGGGGACACATGTTGATGTAGAAGAGACATGAAGAAGAGGGGACACATGTTGATGTAGAAGAGACATGAAGAAGAGGGGGACACATGTTGATGTAGAAGAGACATGAAGAAGAGGGGACACATGTGATGTAGAAGAGACATGGAGAAGAGGGGACACATGTTGATGTAGAAGAGACATGAAGAAGAGGGGACACATGTTGATGTGAAGAACATGAAGAATAGGGGACACATGTTGATGTAGAAGAGACATGAAGAAGAGGACACATGTTGATGTATAGAGACATGAAGAAGAGGGACACATGTTGATGTAGAAGAGACATGAAGAAGAGGATTTTGCAGAATAGGTGACCTTTAACTCGGTCTTTCTCCCCTCTGGTTGCAGATCGTGTCTCTGGGCTGGTGCTTCGGGGAGAAGTCGTACCTGAGGAGCAGCTGGAACCTTCTGGACGGGATGCTGGTGATGATCTCCGTCATCGACATCCTCGTCTCTCTCATCTCAAACTCCGGCACCAAGATCCTCGGCATGCTGAGAGTGCTGCGGCTTCTCAGGACCCTCAGACCCCTACGGTGAGAAAAATAGCTTTATACACATACACACACACACACACACACACACACACACACACACACACACTGAGAAACACAAAAGATTCAGAGGTTTAATTGTCGAATGCACAAACAGTCCCAGGCTCCTCTAACAGTGCAACACACAATATAATACACATGTTTACTTAATAGTGCACTTAAAAATGCAGGATTAAATAAACTATGTACGTGTAAAATAAGATATAACATAGCAATAGTAAGATATTTGGACGTCCTTGCGGAGGGATATTAACCTTTGTGCATCGTTTTAAAAATGGATACAAACATATATATATATATATCTGCGTGCAAAACTAATATATCAATCTTATTTCTCACATTTTTGACCAACATTATTCCTATGTTTCATTTGACTCTGTCTGGGATCAATCATTAGAAAGCTGGACAATAGCCCGTTGTGCAATCATGCCAAAATGACTCGGCAAAAACCTAAATTGAATTTGCCAAAGCTTCAAATTAAAAGCCCAAAATGCATCGTATTATTCTTTAATGGCTGTGGGGTAAAAACAAATGTGGTTTGAATGGAAACTCTTTTGTCTCTAGGCTTTGATTTAGGCTGCACACTTCATTAAAAACTTATTTTGGGAGCTTGGTTTGAACTCCTGGAACTCAGTGACGCTCAAACCCTCACTGAAGTGTTCGCCACATGCTGTAACACACCCGAAATGGAATATTTAATCATTAAAGAGATGAAAATTTGAGGTTAAAAGAACTCAGCGACCTCACGTTATAATCCCTCCACTTCCCACACTCCCGCTACCGATTGGACGTCTGGTTTTAAAACTGAGGCGGAGCAGACTGAGATTATGTGACCACTGACATGTTTGGAGCTTTTGGGCGATGTGTGTGTGTGTGTGTGTGTGTGTGTGTGTGTGTGTGTGTGGTGTGTGTGTGTGTGTGTGTGTGTGCGTGTGCGTGTGTGTGTGTTATTGTTAGCGTGTACATAGTCGTGTTTATTTGAGCGGAAATGAGGCGGAAATAACCAATTTGGAGATCTTGTTTGTTCTTATACATCCAAATATGAGTGTGTGTGGGCGCAGAGGGGAATGGAGAATGTGTGTTTGTGTGAGAGTGTGTGTGTTCATGTGTGTGTAATTTGCATGTGTGTGTGTGTCGTCACGCTTGGCTTCTCGTCTCCTCTCGTGAAGGGAAGCTCTCTTTAATATTTATCACAGAGAAACACGCAAATCAAATATTCATTTTCATCCACTGACAAATGTACCCTCTGATCTTCTCTGTCTACTTTTGGCTTTCTTTACTCTCACCTCTGACTTTAAAGAGAATATTACGCTCTTCTCAGATCTCAGCAGATCTCAAGTCAGTGTGATGTAATTGGTGGAATTAATTTGCGTCACATTTTCTATATCTTTTGTGCAATCTGACCCATTCTCAAAATGTTGTATTTATTTGATTCATTTCATTTCTTTGCCCATACAGCACATGCACACTTTCTCCAAAAAGAAACTAGCTTTTTGTACATGCATTATAAATAAATGAACAAAAAAAAACATGCCTTTTTAAGACCATTTACATGCACTAAAAGCTATAACACACTACAGGAAAGGGAAAAGCCCAAAAAGCAGAATAGGGCCTCTTCAATACGTTCATTGTTGGGATTTGAGGCATTGCTAACTAGAAGGCAACTCAAAGGGCAAGGCTGTTTTCTTAAGAAGCATAACGGATAAATCCACCCTGAATGTAGGATCAATCTAGTGCTCGTCAATGCTCCACATTTCCTCCAAGTTTCATCAAAATGGTGCCAGTAGTTTGCCGTAATCATGCGTACAAACAAACAAATGAAGCAGAAACACTTTTACTGCAGTATACAGAAGTGTTTCTGTGACATTATACAAGTTGTTTGTAATTAGATGTGCTGTGACATCTGAGTACCTGCCTCTCTCTCTTCTTTAATCCCCACAGAGGCGCATTAACGTCAGGCAGGGGGGTCTTAGAGTCAGATTAGAAAACATGAAGCAATTACACACGGACAAAAGTGACGTTTTGACGGTAAATATTCTCCAGAGCTAAGGCGGTCTTCAGTTTGAGAGAAATGCAAAATGGCAGCGAGAGAAACAGGATTATGAGGGGGGGGGGGGAACAGGAAGAGAGGGGGATCTGTGCTGAGGCTGCAGACGAGTTATAGTTGAAGTCATTCTGTAAAATCATCTGTGATGTAGTTATTAAGTGTGAATCCAGAAGGAGGAGCAAAGCATCAAAGGATTCAGCGTGTTAAACTGGATATTCTGTAAACGGCAGGTATTTAAAAGCCTGTTCGAGGTAATTCAGTCGGGTCAACGCAGAGAGGAGTTACTGCTCAGGTTGTATTGAAGACGTGCTTCTCTTAAGGAGTGAATACACATTAATTTGGGGAGATACTGTACGAATGCTTCTGCAAAACAACACAAACCCTATTTATTGGTGTTTCTTAAATTGCATACTTCTCTACTTACTTTCTTCAGCTTTGAGTGGGTCTTTCTACTTAGGTCACGTAACACTATACTGGCGTCTAAAAGGAGACAGTTTGAATGGGTTGGTTGGCCGTTAGTTCTCTGTAAGGATTTGTATACTGCAAACAATAACGTTTCTAGCTAGCTCCCTAGCTACCAGCAGCAATTGTCTCTTTTGTTGAGGGTACAGCTACCATCTGTGATTTGAGATAATGCAAAGCGATCACACACACACACTGCATAAGTGTGTGTGTGGGAAGTATCCCAATTGAGACACAGCGTACAGCGTGTATTGAGACTTGTTTGTCTGAGACCTATGCTTGCAGACTGAAGGCTGGTAGTAAAGAATATATTAGATTTTCTACCAAAGAAAAGTGTGTGTGTGTGTGTGTGTGTGTGTGTGTTTGTGTGTGTGTGTGTGTGGTGTGTGTGTGTGTGTGTGTGTGTGAGTGAGTGTGTGTTGGTATAATTGCTGCAAACAGGTGACTTTGTATTCCTGAGTGTGTGTGTGGGTGTGTGTGTGTGTGTGTGTGTGTGTGTGTGTGTGTGTGTGTGTGTGTGTGTGTGTGTGTGTGTGTGTGTGTGTGTGTGTGTGTGTGTGTGTGTGCAGGTGTCTGTTTGTTTCTCATTAGTGGAATTAATGACTGTCTACAGGGGAGTGCCATAATGATGCATCAGCTTTGTTTAACACACACACACACACACACACACTTCACTGCAGCAGCTTTGTGTAGTCAGAGAGGTCAGGGCAGACAACAGGTGTCTTCATTCATACATCCTCTTGTCACCTCAGAGACACAGCTAATGCAACAAACTCGCTTTTTAACTACCTCTATACCTCATTTTCCGAGGCTGACACATTTCATTTGGACATATAGCGCCCTATATTGTGCTAGTGCTGCTAGTTGCATCTTACAAACTAAAAACACACCTCCTGTTGTTTTACATTTCATGATTAGGAGGTAGGAGAACTTGGATGGAAAAGGAAAAACAGACGAGATTTCAAAATATAAGCGTATCTTAAAAATTACGATATATTCCAGTGTTTTTGATTATATGTATGGGGCACCTTGATGTGTTAGCTTAGCAGTTTACATTCACTCATTTACTCATGCATAGTGAGTGTGAGAATCAGACAGCCCATCTCCCTGCGTCTCTTAATGTGTGTCTCTCAGTGTTTGAACGGCAGGAAAACGCCTGACTCGTTAGTGCAGGTGTTATGTGTGTGTGTGTGTGTGTGTGTGTGTGTGTGTGTGTGTGTGTGTGTTTGTACAGCACACAAAACAAGGACACGCTGTGATGTGCTGTGACATTATGCAGAAGGTTTGAGACATGAAGAAGAAGCCTATACTCTTCTCCTTCCGGCTCCTCCTCATCCTCAATTTTTTTTGTATTTGTGTCATATGCTAATTGACTGTGTGGAGAAGAGTGTGTGTCCTTCGTCATCAGAGTGTGTGTCCTTCGTCATCAGAGTGTATTGACTCTGAATGAGAGGCTCATCTTTTCTCCTTAGTAAGCCGTGTTCACCTCTCAGTGTTTGTTGAGTTGCAGCTCAGAAGGAGGACATGGTGTAAAGAGGGTTTCATATGCTAAGCAGCGGCGTGTGGAAACATTTCATTTGGCAGGTATTGTTCGATCTGAGCGACTAAACGATGTGTTTTTGTCCTTGATGGACTTTGCAAACTCGCTTACTTCCTAACTTTTACACGTTTTTTTTTACTCTTAAAAGCCTGAAACGCCTCCATTGGACTCCAACACATAGTACGTGATAGGCTAAGGGGCGGGACATCTCTAAGCTGGTTGACCAATCACAACAGAGCCAGCCAGCTAACCAATCAGAGCAGACTGGGCTCTGGTTTAAGACAGAGGGTGAAAAGAGGTGCTGCAGCACAGGCAGTATGAGAAAAATAAAGAGCTTTTTGAACTTTAAAGCATGGAGACAGTAGAGACACTACATACTGATATACACCTGAACATCAGCAGGAGAGGACTCTTTAAAGTAGAGACACTACATACTGATATACACCTGAACATCAGCAGGAGAGGACTCTTTAAAGTAGAGACACTACATACTGATATACACCTGAACATCAGCAGGAGAGGACTCTTTAAAGTAGAGACACTACATACTGATATACACCTGAACATCAGCAGGAGAGGACTCTTTAAAGTAGAGACACTACATACTGATATACACCTGAACATCAGCAGGAGAGGACTCTTTAAAGTAGAGACACTACATACTGATATACACCTGAACATCAGCAGGAGAGGACTCTTTAAAGTAGAGACACTACATACTGATATACACCTGAACATCAGCAGGAGAGGACTCTTTAAAGTAGAGACACTACATACTGATATACACCTGAACATCAGCAGGAGAGGACTCTTTAAAGTAGAGACACTACATACTGATATACACCTGAACATCAGCAGGAGAGGACTCTTTAAAGTAGAGACACTACATACTGATATACACCTGAACATCAGCAGGAGAGGACTCTTTAAAGTAGAGACACTACATACTGATATACACCTGAACATCAGCAGGAGAGGACTCTTTAAAGTAGAGACACTACATACTGATATACACCTGAACATCAGCAGGAGAGAACTCTTTAAAGTAGAGACACTACATACTGATATACACCTGAACATCAGCAGGAGAGGACTCTTTAAAGTAGAGACACTACATACTGATATACACCTGAACATCAGCAGGAGAGGACTCTTTAAAGTAGAGACACTACATACTGATATACACCTGAACATCAGCAGGAGAGGACTCTTTAAAGTAGAGACACTACATACTGATATACACCTGAACATCAGCAGGAGAGGACTCTTTAAAGTAGAGACACTACATACTGATATACACCTGAACATCAGCAGGAGAGGACTCTTTAAAGTAGAGACACTACATACTGATATACGCTGTATATAACAATAAAGACTTTATATTTTCGAAATTGCCCAAAAGAAAAGAAGGATTCAACAAGCATCTGGAACTCTTTGGAGTGTGTTGCTGAAGTGTCCTTCCTCTTTCACTGTAAGATATATGTGGTAGTTGCTAACACAGAGGGGTTATCCATCTTCTCTGTTATAAAACACTTCAGTCCCTTCCTCTGCGGAGGAATGCAATGCAAACATGCTGCATCAGATCTTAAAGAGACACCAGCGCCATCTATAGGGCATCAGTGGCACTGCATCCCATAATGCTTTGCAGCAGCGTATCAGAGTGCAGAGTGATGAGGTTTAGCGCAGTGATCGGGCGTATTGATCTGTGGCCTCGTGGCTGCTGGCCTTTTATTATCTCATGTCTTCTTTTAATGTGCTATTGACTGTCTGCACACAGAGCAGCTGATCTCTGACAGACTGAGGCTGCTCTGTTTCAAGATTCAAGTTTCAAGGCTTTATTGTCATGTGCACAGCAGCTTCAGTGTAGATATGGAAATGAAAGACTGAAGTCACAGGCTCCTACGACAGTGCAACATATATATAGGACATAGAACAAATGAAACAGATTAAAAGGCTCTGTGTTCCTCTTATCTATAACATCATATTATTGTGTGCATCTGGTGATTACTCATCGAGACCTGTGTGTTCTCTGGGTGAGCATGTGCAGATGGGTGTGGGTGTGTGTGTGTGTGCGTGTGTGTGTGTGTGTGTGTGTGTGTGTGTTCACCGTGTGAGAGAAGCTCAGCTGCAGTGCTGTGCAACTAATTAATATTGTATTTTAATTTATATATATATTAAGTTTAATGTTGTACTTTTTTGTTATTATATATTAATTGGTTTCCTATTTTTTATGTATTTATTTGTATTTATTCAGTCCTGTGTTTATTGACTATTACACAGAAGTGTTTTTACTCTTCTTTCTTTTTCATTCCCGCTTTTATCACTTCTTTGTTACCCGTGGTATTTATTACCTGTGAAGGGTGGGAAGTTTGTTTTAGAGTTTGTTGTTTGTGTAGCACGTTATAGTTCTTTATAAATTAGACGTCTGTTTCCTTAATTGCAGAAATAAGAGAAAAATATGTTGTTTTAAAAAAAATAAGTGCAGCAATGAATTCCTTAAAGACCCAGTGAAGTGTGCGCCGGTGCATGATCTGTTATGCTAATACGTATAGTAATGACCAAAATTGTCCATTGGAACCCATATAAAAGATGTTGGAATAGCAACGAATTTGACGAGTTGGAATTTTCCGCTGGGAAATCCGCCTTCGTGGGCGTGGCTTGCGATCTACTGCGTGACGTCAGAAGATGGGCTCAGCCGAAGTGTTTACATTCACCACCGTTCATTTTGTCTCTGTTTCAAAGTGGAATTTACCAACGTTTTTGAGCGAGTATTTTATTGGAAAGTGTTTCGCAGTCGACTGGAAGTGATTGCCAATCGAGGAAACCTGACAATGGAGGCGACAGTGAAGAAAAAGGGAGGAAAAACACACGGGAAGCGATGCATTGCCGCTGGCTGTGGTAATGTCAATTCTGCCGAAGTGGCGATGTTTCTGTTGCCAAAAGATGAAGGTGAGTGGCTGGTGTTATTGTTTCGTAGATTCGTAGATTGTTTATGAAAAATAAAGGCCACTGTGTTTGTGTTACTAACAAGACTATCATGGCGGCGGCAGAGCTCAAGTCGAGTTTCTCCGCCTGGAGATATTCTCACTATTTCACTTTTGTCGAGCACAAAGAAAAGAACGTTTTAGTTAAATGTAAGTTGTGTCTTGGCGGGTCAAAGATCCTATCGACTGCCCAAAACAGCAATTAAAATCTGTTGAAACATCTGCAGAAACAACATGCTGGGACGAAGCTAGTAGCTAAGACCACAGACCCAGACTCATCCGACGCCACTCCACCTCCACCTAAGCAACAGCGGCTGGATTGGCACTTTGAAACATATCTTTGTGTTTGTGTTTGTATAGACCACATTGCTTAGCAGAGTTCAGTGATGCAAATGCATGTCAAGTTGATCAACAGGTTGTATTATTCTCCGATGCAATAACAGTACTGAAATGAAGGCTACAGTATAAGGGCATTAATGGGTGCCCTTTTTTAAGTAACTAAAAAGTTACTTTTCACAGTAACGCATTACTTTTTGGTGTAAGTAGTGAAGTAACTAGTAATTGTAACTAGTTACTGGTTTTCAGTAACTAGCACAACACTGCATGTGAACATGAATGTTGCATCATGCTATGAACAGATGAATGTATGATCAGGTGATGGCCAATCCTGTGTGTAGATCTACTCTAGATCTATGACAAAATATTGTCCTCAACTAAATTGACTTCCATGGCCACTTTCCTCATCTATCCTGTCCGAAAAGCTGTCAAAATCACTCATTTCTCTCGCACCAGTATCACTTTCCGAAGTCTCCGCCATGTTTACAATCACAACTGGGCCCATCTTGTGACGTCACAGCCGCTATCGTCTGCAGCAGCGGTAGGCTCAGACTCTGAAAAATTTGCGATGTTTATCTCGTCCCTCGCACTTCCTAAAAAATTATTTTAGCCATGAACAGGTACAATTATATGTAAGAAATGAAACTGCCATTTCATTTTGGCGCAAAAAAATGCACTTCACTGGCACTTTAATGTACCTATAAACCAGGTGTTGAAACAAAATCTGAAATGTGTGCGAAAGTGCTGACATCGAGAAACAAAGAGGGTGTGTGTGTGTGTGTGTGTGTGTGTGTGTGTGTTGTGTGTGGTGTGTGTGTGTGTGTGTGTTTGCCTGGGGGGTGAGGGTGGAGCGTTGCAGGCATCCCTGCTCCATCTGGTCTGAGCTGTGACTGACCTTAGAGTGGCCTACACACACACACACACACACACACACACACACACACACACACACACACACGCACACACACACTAACCCCCTGTCTCCTGCTGTGTTTCAGAGTGATCAGCAGGGCTCCGGGGCTGAAACTCGTGGTGGAGACTCTGATGTCGTCGCTGAAGCCGATCGGGAACATCGTGGTGATCTGCTGCGCCTTCTTCATCATCTTCGGCATCCTGGGAGTGCAGGTGAGAGGGAAACACACACACACACACACACACACACGATGAGAAAACACTAAAACAGTGGTGACAAAGAAATATTAACCTCCTGCTGCGACAGTTTGACAAACACTCCCACAATAATTCACTTTCTTGGTACTACTGACACCCTAAAGTCCCTGCAGATAGCAGTGCTGTAGTTATATGATCGGTGGTGACAAATATATATTATCCTCCTGCTGCAAATTATTGAAAATAACTGTAGGTATACGATCAGGGGTAAGTGTGGATGAATATTTGTGAAATCTCTCTGTTTTAGTCATTGCCTCGTTATCAGCGTTAATTGAACTCTAAATATATGACTGCTTAGGTTTTGGGTTTTCTTATTTATTTGAATTCATTTATTCATGTTTCATTTTGTATTTCAGTTTTTTAAATGTTGGCTCTTATAACAAAACATTACCTAAGCTATTTGTAAAAAAATGTTTAAGAAAAATAAATGTTTTTCAATAAATAATAAATTAATAAAATAAAGATAAAATCACTTAATAAAAAGTCAATAAACACAAGACCGTGGGTGTTTCTCAATGTCGAGGACGCTTCCTTGGTAGGACATGTCTTCCGAGTCAGGTCCTTCAGAAGCGAGGCAAGAGTCCTTCCTAGCCTCGGAAAACGAAGAATGGTGGAACAGGCTAACAGGTGTGCAGGTGTGCGTCATATGAGAGGCCCCGCCTTAAATGGAGCGCGATTTCCGCCAAAGATTTTGGAAATTGGTCCGTGCGCAATGCATTGTGGGGATTTTAAGACCGCGGAGGATACACATGTGCAGCCTCGAGGATCGTGGACATTGGAACAGTCCTTCGGCGGGACTCGATCCGGGACGTAGGATCCTTGAAATAGTGGCTTTGGAGGAGCCTTCCTCGACATTGAGAAACACCCCGTATCAAATAAGAATAAATAAAAAAAATATATATATATATAAGAAATGAAAATCTAATTATGTTGTTAACAAAGCACTTCTGTATAATGAAACTGACAAATACAAAGTAAGAAAAGCCGCTCTTCCCTATATCTCACACACCTGGACGTTAATGTATGCTCATCTGGTTTGGATGGAGGATTCATGGCTAACAGCCCGAGGACATATCCATCCCAACGAGCCGTGTGGCCTTCAGGCTCCTGTCCATCAGCGTCTTTACGTCCATAAACCTTCTGTATAAGTGAAGCAGAATCTCAAAGGGTTAATGAGGAGGAACAAGCTGTCAGTCGTTAAAGAGCAGGCGGAGAATTCACTGCATAGCCCTCAACCTTCAGATGTGAACACATGTCGTAATGTTTCCAGAACATATGTACACATTCACTGACCTGTGATTAATGTCTGATTTATTATACACCAAGGAGCCTTTACTGTCTGTTGCACTAGAGGTTTGGAAGCTGCTAGTATCCCTTTGATATCCTTACTCTGGGGTAATAACACACATTTGCAATTTGTTTTCCAAGTAAAATAAACATATGACTAGCAGCCAGGTAGCGTAGCTTTGCAAAAATGGAAGTGGTGACAATCGGCTATCCTGGCTTTAATAAAGGAAATAAAAACCTTTTAGTGGCCATTCAGTTGATTGCAGTCTTTAGATTAGATTAGATTAGATTCAACTTTATTGTCATTGCACAACAACAAGCAGTTTGCATCCAACCAGAACTGCAAACAGCAGGTGAAGTGCATAATGTTACACCATATTCACATATTAGGTTACAGTAAATAAGGAATACATATTAAGTTACAAGTTTGAGGAATACACAGTTAAGGTATATCAAAGATTCTACTAAGAAGTCTATATTCCACCGAACCTAACACACTGTCCCTTTAAATGTGGATAAACTAGACGACTTGAAGTAACTGGAAAATGTTGTTCTCTTAATGAGACTGATCTTTATTAGTAGGCCCTTGTTTAAGTAAAAAAATATGCAGTTTTTTGAACTTCTTTGAAGCTGTTTACATGGCTAATGAAAATAAAGAATCCATTGATATGTGTTGCGGCGCTAAATAAGGATCAAATTATGGAAAAGTAGATCTGCTTTTAAAAATGTTTCCACTTGATTGCGTCAAAATATAACTTTTCCACCACTGGCATACTTTCTATATTTGTACAAATACTTAACTTGTTGATAAGAGTTACTGTAGAAACACCAGATATATATTTCTAATGGTATGCATCTTCTGGAAATGTACTGTATGAGATTTTATGAGAAATGTATGAAACCAAACTTACCAAAAACAGCAGAATTCAGTTTCTTTAATCAGTTTTCTATTGACTGAATAAACGCCTGTGTTTTTCTCCCCAGCTCTTCAAGGGGAAGTTCTTTATTTGTCAAGGAGAAGATATCGGAAACGTCACCAACAAGTCGGACTGTTTGCAGGCCAACAAGAAGTGGGTCAGACACAAGTACAACTTCGACAACCTTGGACAGGTGAGGCCTCGCAAATAGCAAGATGTCTGATCAAAAAATACATTTTACTTTAACAAGAAATATGTCCTTTCTTCTCCATTTCTCAGGCCTTGATGTCTCTGTTTGTTCTGGCGTCCAAAGACGGCTGGGTGGACATCATGTATTACGGACTGGACGCTGTAGGAGTTGACCAACAGGTGACTATACTGAAACATTGGGCATTCATTCTATTCTATATTTTATTTGTATTTACTTGCACTATTTTAACTATTTTATCTGCTTTATTGTGTTGCACTGTTGGAGGAGCCTGTGACCTAAGATGTTCATTGACATATCTACACTATAGCTATGTGTTAGAAAAATCTCACTGGTCCCCGGCTTGAGCTTCAATCTCAGGATCCATGTATTTGTGATCCTCTCCAGAATGGAAGGAGTCATCACATACAGAGCATCAACTAGTTCCTGAACAGTGTCCTTCACAGCTGATATCCAAGAGAGGGAGTTACACAGTCACAAGATGGAGGAATAGAAAGCAGTATTCAATGTTTACTTCAGATTAGCTCCACGTCAGAAATGATCATGCTTGTCATATGTCTATCTCCATAGAGGCTGAATCATCATGTTATCACATAGCTATCATATGCCTAAAACAGTCCTGATGCTCTTCTAGGTAATCATACATCCTGTCATGTACACAGCTACAGTTGGGATACCTTTGTTATCATGTTACTCTCATATTGGAAGAGGACATTCACTATGTTCCCAACACTATGTACAAAGGACAATAAAAGCCTTCAAATCTTGAAATCTTGAAAAATCTACAAATCCCTTGTGTCCTGTGTTTCAGCCGGTCATGAACTACAACCCGTGGATGCTGCTGTACTTCATCTCCTTCCTGCTGATCGTGGCCTTCTTCGTGCTCAACATGTTCGTGGGCGTCGTGGTGGAGAACTTCCACAAGTGCCGGCGCCACCAAGAGGCCGAGGAGGCCAAGCGCAGGGAGGAGAAGAGACTGAAACGCATGGAGAAAAAGAGACGGAGTAAGGAGAAGGAGCTGGCTGGTCGGTAGTCTTTCCACATCTTTCTGAGTCCTGCTTGATTTGAGCCTGAGCATTTTTTATTCTTTCCGCTTTTTGATTTGGTATGGCCGAATCCGGAAGAACCCAATTAGTGAGCTTTAGACCCGGCTACAGTTGCTACTCTGTGGTAGATCCTTTTCCCCCTTTTTTTCTTTCCCTGTAGACCCTCTAGGGTTAGTTTTCCGTTGCAGTCCGGCGGTCACCTCGTCTGGCTCTGCAGCTCCAGACTTTTGGAAGCTCTCCTTCAACTCCAGCGTCTAATTCACCCAGCTGGGTGTTGAGGAAAGCTTCCATAATCGTCCGGTTTTTTGCAGAGTTCGAACAGCTGACCTCTGGTGTTTTTAGCCCCCCATCCTATCCCCCCTTTTTTCCTCATCTTGCCTGGTCTACCGTAGATGCTTGGGATGGAGCATGCCCAGTGAGTGCTGACGGAGGGGCTTGCATGGTGGTGGGTACACAGAGCTAGAGGAAGGGGGAGTCGTTGGTTATTTAACCGCCTTAAAAAACGAAGACGACCCCCCTCCCTTCCCCTCTTCTGCATGTGGTTTAGTACAGCCGCAGGGGCAGGGACTCAATTCTGGAAGAAAATGAAGATTCTCCCCTTTAGTTTGCCTTTAGTTAAGGTGAGATTTGTAGGAGTTCCCCCTCCCCTCCGGCTGTATAGGAGTTGTTGGCTTGGTTTGGTTTGTTATTCTTTTCACTGCCTCCTATATGTGAAACAATCGAGCATCTGCCTATAGTTTTTACCCTACTTAATCTTAAGGCACTTTCTTTTTCAGTTTGTAAAAGGAGCAGTGGACCTTATTGGTTTCTTAAAGTTTTCGTCTTCATGACTTGATAATGTTATTTCACGATAGAAATGTTTACGTACAACTCTTGAGAAATACAGATGGATATTGATCTTCCTTTTTCAGGAGGCGTCTGCCCAATGGTATCCGACCAATCGAGAACCTTCCCAGAATACATA
The DNA here is from genome assembly GCA_031216635.1 of Dissostichus eleginoides. Classification (NCBI taxonomy): domain Eukaryota; kingdom Metazoa; phylum Chordata; class Actinopteri; order Perciformes; family Nototheniidae; genus Dissostichus; species Dissostichus eleginoides. The sequence goes on along the minus strand of CM062284.1, from coordinate 4,612,451 downwards.
TAAACTATTTTTATTGATAGCACACAAATCCTTTCATATGTATACGTTTGTTCCCCTGTTTTTGCTTTTTCTTGTTTACCTGGCTTGGTCTTTTTTTCGCCAGGAAACCTTTTTTGTACGCAAAGATTCAAGGTTGCTTATAGAAAAAGACAGCTTATGGGTGCAACTCAATAGAAAACAGTTCGTAAGGTGGTTGTAAATGCTCTGGTTTGAGGATGTTTGGTTTGAGAGTCAACGGCCTTCTTGATTGTCACAAAACAAAACAAAAAACTGGACTCAGAATCTCTGGAAAGACAAAACATAGGAACATAAAACCAGCTTTTTTATCTTGCACCGCTTCCTTCTGGCCTTACTCCATTCCTCTTTCCCTCTTTCTCTCTCTTTAACTCTCTCTCTGTTTCAAATCTCTTCCTTCCTTTGCTTTTCTTCTGCTTCTCCCTGACTAACACGGTCTCATTCCTCTAGATTTATTGGTTCCGGGTTGGGCCCTCTCTGGAGGCACATTGAAAGGTACAGAGTTTCCAGCATGTTCTGTGTTCCTTTTAAACTCCCACAACACCACCACCGACCACTCGACCATGGTGGCTTGGGTTTTCAGTACAATGATCACGGGAGGTAGGGCCCCATCCCGCGAATCGCCCCCCTGCCTCCCTCCCATCAGCTCTCAGTCCGCTGGACATGCTGTTACCTGTTTTCTCTGTCGTGGCTTTGTCTTTTCACAGCTCTTCCACACCGTCCGCGATCCATACACAGCACCACCACCAGAGGAGAAGACTTTGTCTTAGTTAGGTTGGGAGGGAAAGTGAGATGGGAAGGTGGGGATTCAGGGGAACGGGAGTGAGGTGCAACAAACATTGTTGTAGTCCAATCATTCGTAGTTATTGCTAAGACCTGGGATGTGCAACGGGGCAAGAAACTTACGCTTTGATCCATCCAGTTTCTGATCAATAAAGAACCCTCCCTGTACACAAATCCCTTTATATTTAAGTGTACTAAGGTGCAACACATATTGGATTTGTTTGGCACTCTAGTCCAATAATTCGTAGTAATTGCTAAGACCTGGGATGTGCAACAGTGCAAGAAACTTACGCTTTGATCCATCCAATTTCTGACCAATGGAGAACTCTACCTGTACATTTTATAACTCTAGAAGATCTTTTTCTTGATGGCACACAAATCCTTTTATATTTAAGGGTACTAAGGTGCAACAAATATTGGATTTGTTTGGCACTGTAGTCAAATAATGATTCGTAATGATTTGTGATCTTCGAGGTGCAACAGGGCAAGAAACACAAGAAGTACAAAGTACAACGCTTTGATCCATCCAGGTTCTGACTCTTGTCTTAGTTAGGTTGGGAGGGAAAGATGGGGATTCAGGGGAAGGGGACTGAGGTGCAAGAAACATTTTTGTTGTCCAATAATTCTTAGTAATTGCTAAGAACTGGGAAGTGCAACAGGGCAAGAAACGTAACTTAGTTTCTGACCTATGGAGAACTCTCCCCGTACACTTTTTCTTGATGGCCAACAAATCCTTTCATATGTAAGGGTACTAAGGTGCAACACATATTGGATTAGTTTGGCACTCTAGTCCAATAATTCTTAGTAATTGCTAAGATCTTGGAAGTGCAAACAGGGCAAGAAACTCAACAAGTACAACTAACACTTTGATCCATCCAGTTGATGTAAAGACATGTACTTGAATGAGAACAAATGTTCACCTTCTGGTGGCTCTACATGAAAAGTCAGGTGATCACCGAAGGTCTTGGGATTAATCCTTAAGGAACCATGATTTTCTGTACAAAGTTTATCAAGCAAGTCGCCTGCAGTGATAATAAAAGCTCTTTGAGACCCCTTTTTGTCACAATGGTACTTGAAGCTAACTATCTAAGCTAAGTTTTGTAACTTTCACGCTTAACTTTTCCAAAAACCCATTAATCCAATGAGCAGGTAAAGTTCCCTTACCTTCACTAACTAGAAAGGCATTCGGAGATTGCAGACGTCTACGAAGGGGGTTCCATGAATGCGATTAGTTTCCCATCCAGATCCGCTTTGAAAAGTTATGGGATCTTAATTTGTCTTTTATGAATCCTTTCACCAAATGTTGTGAATTTTGGGTCAGTAGTTCTTCTGTAATCCTGCTGACAACTCCCTGGAAGAGGTAAAGACATTTTTCGCACAAAGTAGAGCTGAGTTTTTTGGGAATGTCATGAGTTCTGATGGTAATTGGTCATTAACCAAAGTAGAAATGTTGCTAATAGAGCTAGATAAAGGTTAAATGATCTCCAAAGTTATAAGGATCCATCATCTTTCCAACTTCCGGTTGTTTAGGAAAAGGTTGTAGGTCTGCATACTGTAACATTTGTTTACAACGAACAGTTCAAGGAATCATTACCAAATACCTCTCTGATCACCTGACTGCTTGTGTTTCTTGCCTGTCTGGTTATTATTACCAACAGGAACAATATCTCTCATAGCTTATTACAGCTCTACAGTAGATCAGAGACATCACAGAGCTTCATCAGGTTGTACAGGTGGTGCCATGTTACATGAGCAGATTCTCTCTGTTGCTAACGTCTTTAATAACATCCTCTATTAAAGGTCACTGGCCTCCATTAAAGAGCCTTCAACCATGGAAATTCAATCAAGCACATTCTGTTATTTTCCCATTGAGTCTGTGTGGCACTTAAAAGCTTAATTTAAGAAGCCCATTGCCAGAATATGTAAATGTTACCCCAGTAATTAGTTTCCTAGCTGCTGCAATGTCCACATCATTGGCTCCAAATAGTGTGTTTGTTTACAATGAGAGCTTGGATAGGTTTCTTTCTTTTTTGCCATTACATTTATAGTCACACTCAAGATGTGATCGTAAAGGCTTTGAGAATGTGGCCATGTTTTGGTTTATTTACCTGAAAAGGTCTTTACATTTTACTCTTAGGAAGCTGTTGTTTGGAAACAATCTTTTTCTAGGTTACCAGATGCAATAGTAGGATACCATTATTAAATCATGAGATAAAATGGAGTCAAAGCTCTGGCTAAAGTGCATGAATGTACCTCACTACAAAGGTCACAGCAGTACAAGTTGTTATAGATCAGGGTTTGTTAACAGTGGTTGGCGTAAAGGTCTCACTCTGACTGCTTTTCTGGTTCAAGTGCTCGAATTGTCGCAACTTGTTTCCATGGCAATCTTCTAGAGTTATCATTATGTTGGGTGGAAGCTGCTGGAAGTGTGTGTGTGTGTGTGTGTGTGTGTGTGTGTGTGTGTGTGTGTGTGTGTGTGTGTGTGTGTGTGTGTGTGTGTGTGTGTGTGTGTGTGTGTGTGTGTGTGTGGGCATATGTAAGTGTCTCATGGGGCACATGGTGGCAGAATAGGTTGTAAAATATGCAGGAGCAGCTCTCACCCCAACCCCTCAGTCTGGATGAGTGTCAGGACCCTTCGACTCTTTGTTCAGCCGATGCGGCATTTCATGAGCGACCGCAGTTTTTTTGATATTTTTCAGCCAAAATGTAATGACAGAAGTGTCAAAAACACAGAGAATACACCATCCAGACAGTGTGTGAGTTGTGTATGTGTGTTAGAGGCTGTGTGTGTGTGTTTGCGGGTGTGCATGCACAGTGGATTAGACTCTTATCTATAGTTTGCAGTGCTCTGGAGGTAGTGGAGGACAGGAAAGACGAGAGGTTAGGAGCTGATGGAGGAGGCACATTAAAATGTAGTCTGACGATAGATAGGGGTGAAAGGGATAGGTGGTAGAACTACACACATTTACACACACACACACACACACACACACACACACACACACACACACACACACCCTAGTCAGTCACAAGTCTCTTAATTTAATAGTTGCATGTTTCCTTGCAAGTAAATGGGCTAAATGCTAATTGAAGCATGCTAAAATGCTCATAGGTATGTTTTGACCTATTTTAACTTTGGCTAATTAGCATTTAACACAAAGTACAACAGAGACTGATGGAACATTTAGTTTTGAAAGACTTTAATATCTCTTTAACTCTAATATTTCCTAAGATCCTATCTCAGATCACCTCAATAATACATTTGCATGGACAAAATAATGTACATTACTTTTTATATTATTATAAGTTAGATACTTTGTTCACGTTTATGTTGAGCATTTAATATAACCTGCTGTGAGTTCCAAGACTTTCTCTTCAATCCGCTAATCCTTCCTAAATCAGGTTTGAACTCGGATCACTCCAGGAATACTTGTGTATGGACGAAATAACACATTAAACTTTTTTCATATTTCTAAACCAGTCGCGTTTATGTTGTGTGTTTCACAAAAACTAGGATATTCAAGACCTTTCCCCTTGAGTTGAATAGTTGTGTCCACAGTAGTCCTACCCTCTCCTCCTCTGTTGGTGGCCATGTGTTGCTTTTGCATTAAAGAGCTGATTGCTGGGCAGAAATAGAACGGCCACATCTTTATCCCTAATGCAGTTTCAAGTGCAGAGAAAGTGAAGCAGCAGTGACTCTGCAGCTTTCTGTAAATCAGCCTCACAGAAGCTCCTCCTGCTGGTTGTTGCTAAGCTAACTGCGTACAGACACAATGGAAACACAACCTTAAACTCACCCTGTGGAGAAATGATACAAACAAACACTATTACATTCACTATTTCTCACACATACAAGTCTCTCCATGGGGCCAGTGCAGTGTGTTCCTCATAACATGTCTCTACGGAGAACTCAAAACCTTTATTGTTGATTATTTTCTGCCTTTTGCTGAAACATTGCTATCTTTTCATTTAACTGCTTGTTGGACTTTCCATCGCATATTTATTTGCATTCCCTTTGACTACAGAGGTCGCCATTAGGTGACAATATCTAAAATCTTGCTCCTTACATAAAGGATGGTCAGGTTGCTTAGATACTCCTTGTCAATTTCAATTAGTACGGAATCTTCCTGGACAAAAAAGACCATTAAGCCATGGAAAAAAATGCAACCAACACATACGTTACATCTTTACGGTACAGGCTACTCACCTTTTATACTTTTGAGAGTGATGTTAGGAAGTTTCTTCAGAGATAAAGCACTTTCACACCGAGGTGTTTCATTTATTTTGGGCCGTGGTAGAGTTTAATGGATTGCTTGATCTGTTGCCTGCTGTTTTAACAAGCCTATTATGTAATGTATTAACAAGCAGCTTACAGCAATGATTAGTTTATCCCAACATGTTCCCATGGCAAAACACATTTTCATTTGCAAATCACAAATGTTACCCAGACTTTATAGACTTTAATATTCCACATGCAGGTTACTTTGAGTTTCACAGTTTTCTGACCTTTTGGATCTTTTTAAGACAATCTAAATATCTTATGCTAAGCCTCCAATAAATGTCGGTCTCTCTATATCAGGTCAGACACTTTTGGATTCAGTTCGAATAAGGAATAGAGCTTTAATAAGCCTTGTATTTAATATATAAATACATGGAGCTTACAGTAAGGATTCACTTTTATCTTAACACTCATTTTCTTGCTGGGCTTTTAATTTCTCAATGCAAATCACAAATATTCAGCGAGTAATAAATCGAGTTCACAGTTTGAACTCTTTCCTCACATTCAGGACCCCCTGCTAAAAAATATGGTTTTCAAACGTGGTAAGGTAAATGGAGGTAAGAAATACTTTGAGTTTCCCAAAGTGTTCTAACCTTTTGAACCTTTTTAAACAAACCTAAATATCAGGAGTCTTATGCGAAGTCCCTATCTCAGGTCAGTCACTTTTAGAGGTGGCGAATGAATACAAATCGTTCAAACTTTGATAAAGGTTTTCCCCTTTGCAGAAAGTCAGCTTACGACAGAGTGCAGATAATGGACAATGTGTTGGGTAAACAAAGTGTTGTTCATCTCCGTTGTCACTACACGGCCAATCAACAACAACACCAAGATAATAGGATCATCCCCTCACTGCAAACACACACATACACACCACACACACACCACACATACCATGTATACATCACTTCAGGGGACATTACATTGACTTACATGCATTTCCTGGAGACTTATCCTAACCTTAACCATAACCAACACATGCCTAACCCTAACCCTTACCCTTACCCTTACCCCTACCCTAACCCTTACCCTAACCCTTGCCCTTACCCTAACCCTAACCAAGTCTTCACCCTAAAATTAATGATTCCCCTCATGGGGACCTCCATTTTGTCCCCATAAGGGAGGCGAGTCCCCACACGTGACTGTGTAAACAGATTTAGGTCCCCACAAGTATAGTAATGCTAGGCCACACACATACACACACACACACACACACAGATATCCAAAAAACAGTGTGGGTATATGCAAAGCAGCTTGACATGCCATGAATAGCTGTTCTTCATCTATTAGCTCACACACACACACACACACACACACACACACAAACACACACAGCGGTGCCAATCCCATGCTGTATCTGGGTCAGCGCTAACAGAGATGAATGTAGCGGAAGTTTCACATTGCCCCCCTATTTTCTTTCCTCTGTTGTAGAGATGTAATTAATAACGTCAGTCCTTCGGGGAGTAAGAGGAAGAGGAGGAGGAGATCTCAGAGGAGCTGAGGAAGAGTGAGAGACGCCGACATATCTCTGTAAAAAGTTTCAAAGCTGAAGCCGCTGCGGGGTTTTAAAGTTTGATGCCACAAGGTGTAGGTGGCAGAGTTACGTCAAGTGTTAAATGGGATGAATCTTTCATAAATTGGGAGTTATGTTACTGAAACTATTTGGGTGTGTGTCAAAGTTTCTACTTTCCACCCACCTACTGACATCAGAATCCTAAATTGTGAAAGAAAAAGACAAACTCATGATGTAGTAATGTTGTAATGTTGTAAGGAGGCAGACGGGTGCAAACGTGCAAGAGCGAACCAGAACTTTTCCTTTAGGAGAAACACACGGCAGTTTCAGAGACGATGCAGATATAAAAACACAAATGTTCCACATGAAGAAACATCTTCAGCAACTTGACAACACCTGCAGCATTTAGAGAACATTCAGCAACTTGAGGAAACATGCGCAGCGTTTACTAAAAGCTGCAGAAACCAAAGGAGTCATGTGATCACATTGTTCAAATAAGCCGGTAAAACTTACATTTGAGTTCTTCCAGTGACAGTTGTGATGGAAACTTCTGAAGCAATGGAGACAGGACTCAGAGAGACACGAGGAGAGCAGGAACTCTGATGGCAAACACTGATGGTTTATTATGGAGTTAAGTCTGGATAATTGACACGACGTGAGGTGACAGATCGGTAGCCAAACCAATTCTGAATAACTCTTCTGTAGTTCGAGGTTTTAACTAGTTCGGAGTGTAATAATCAACATTCTTCATCAGCGAGACTAAACAAATATGGACCCTGAATCTAACTAGAGCTGTCGTCCATAGAAAATAACCTATGTTCCTGAACAATAAACTTCCTCATGGCAGCTTGTGCTCTGCAACAATGATCCCAAGCTGCCCCCCCCCCCCCCTTAAGAGATATAGCAGCAATACCCCAGGCCCTAGACCTATGCCATCGGAAGAGACTGTGAAAGGAGAAGACGATGAACTGTGTCAAAGGTTGAATACCTGAGCAAATTATTCCCTAATAACAGTGATCTATTATTTAATCCTGGTTACATAATGCTGTAACATGTAATCTGTTCCTCCATAGGCCTGTCCAGAATGCTAGCTAATGAAGCTAATTTGCCTCCAGGAGACTTTGAATAAATGATTTTATTTATAAAACTGCAGCCCTAAATGACTGATGGTGATTCATACTGAACAGGTGACAGCACAGACTGATGGATGATGTTTGAAAAGGAAAATCGAACGACATATAAGGCATAAAAAAAGTCTCATTAGTTTCAGTGTGAGGCAGTGTTGTAATATTAATAATTGCTGCGACAGAACATGCAGTTTGTAGTTAGTTTGATTGAAAAGCTGCAGTTTTTGTTGGAAGAAAAACTGCCCTAACAACTCGCTATGAATGTTTCATGTTGGAAACTTTCTCTATGAATATTTGATGTGGAGAAATGTCAAGGAAAGAGCGGCACAGAGCCGAGTGGCAGACCGAATTTAGTAAGGAAAGAGACGTGACGGGGACATTGAATTTCTTTTTATTTCTACTAAGCAGGGAGTTATCTGTCTTAACATCTTCTGAGTTTATATATGTGTTAAAACCAAGGAAAGGCCTTCAGTACAAATAGCACTGTTTGTGTTGTAAAATCAGGTTGGAAATGCAGCACATATCCATTTTTAAACGGAGTATGGTAATCATTTGTACTGTCTGGGCGAGTTGCTGTTGAAAGTGACAATTTGTATTTGATTGATTTGATTTATAACACTAGAATCAGGGTAGTGAATGACAATTAGCATAAGTTGGTATGCTAATCAAACTTATCATTCTGGTAGAAATTGCAAATTACAATAGAACGTTCAAATAGATTTAGATATTAGATATTACTCATAGATTTTTAGGACTTTTATTGTGAAAAGTAAGAACAGAAGGATCATACACACAAAAAAAATGTTGCAGCTTTTTCACCACATTATTTTCTAGTGTTTTGTGTTAAAGTATGCAGGACAGAAACATCAATCCATACAGATATGTGTATGGATTGAAGTTGTGTTTGTATATACTGTAAATGATTGCTTGATGAAATAGTTCCCCATGTGTAAAAGCCTTAAGAGTCTCTACAGAAATGCTAGCTGTCCTTTTAGGCTGTAGCGTTAGCATTATTCTGAGCTAGAAGCTAAAGATAGCATGTGAAAATGCTCCCATGCTGATGTTTACCAGTCATTGACTTTTAAGTGAATGTCTGTACAAAATGTAAAAACAAGCCATCCAATAGTTGCCAAGATATTTCAGTTTAGTTTAGAAAAGGAAGTATCATAGTGCCGTGCAACACGTATTGCAAAGACTCGCCAAAACCAGCAAGCTGCCGATAAAGACGTGTGGTTTGCTGAGAGTTATTAATCCATTAATTCTGCTGATTGAAGTGTGTGCAAAAGCCACTTTTTCCACTATCTCATGTCGGTTTTTCTGCATTTTCAAAGACACGAAAAGATTGAGTTGTTTTGATGGATGACTTTCTCTATTTTGGTACTTGTCTAAACCATGTTTGGTTCTCCGTTCTCATTATATTAGACGATCAGTGGGGAAAATAGTTTGATGGATTTATTTCTAGCTACTTATTTTGTGGTTTATAGCTTGAAAGGATGTTCAGGCTCATCGGAAAACGGTGCATTAATGGGTTAAATGGACAGAAAAGATCATGACGGTTTAAATCCAAGTTGTGGCACTCAAAGTGAAAACAGAGGCATAAAATGCTTCCTTCTTTATTTTATCTTTATGCTCTGTTTCTGTGTTACAGGAACTTGTCAGCTACTTATTTGTAAATTCCTAATCTATAATATGTCCAGTTCTTGGGTTAGTGCTAAACGAGAAGTTGATGAAGCAAAATAAGCAACAAGTTTTATCTTAAGTACTTCATGTGGGATGTATAACTTTGAAAGGGTTTCATTTTTAACTGCTTTAACCCTCCTGTTGTCTTTGGGTCAATCTGACCAATTTACTACTTTCATCAATCATAACTTTTTTGTTTTACATTCGATTGCATTCAGGCTTTATGATATCCTTCACAGTAGACATTTGAACATATAAAATGGCTGATCACCACTTTCATTGAATTTTGCATGATTTAGTCAACTTTGTAACACCCATGGTGTTCCCGGTCAAAAATGACCGCCATAAAGAAAAGGAATTAGTAACCATCCGGATCAGATAAAACACACACACACACACACACACACACACACACACACACACACACACACACACACACACACACACACATACTCTAGATGTGTCCCCCCCCCTTATGTGCCCATCCCCCCATGTGAATCACACCTGGCACACACAAACACACACAGAACAATTTGATACATTTCCCGCTCTTATGTGCCCATCCCCCCACGTGGATCAAACCTGGCACACGCAATACATGTTCAGTGTCTATTCTTTGTATATTTACTGCAGTTTTTCATGTATACCAGTAGTCTGATACAGTTTGAAAGGGTGTTAAATGAAATTTGATGATGATTAATGGTTTTTGTGTTAATGTAATAGCAGTTAAAACAGGACCGGTCAAATTTGACCGCGAACACCAAAGTAAGGGGGGGAACGAAGACAATAGGAGGGTTAATCTTGCGTGAAGGGGTAGAACAGACGGACAAAATAATGGTCGAAATCAAGATATGCTAAGACATACACTGCAAAAACTCTTTGTCTAAATTCAAGTCAGAATATGTCTTAGCACTTGATATAAGACAAACTTCAAAGTGAACAATGCAGTAAGCTATAGGGTCTTGTTTTTAGACAATGCATCTTAAGTATATTGTTAAGTCAAAGACTCTTGGAAACATCTTATCTTGAGTCATATCTCAGAGGAGGTCACAAGGTTTTTATTAGTAACATTTGTAAAAGATGGATCAACTTGTTTCAAGAAATCAATCTTACTTGATGTTAGAAAAACACATTGTTGTTGGAAAATCACCATCATCAGAAAACAGCAACATTTTGAGCATTTCTGGCTTATTTTGTTTTTAAGAATTTATAGTGTCAAATAGGTTTCCCCAGCTAAAGATCACATTTATCTAAATATCCCAACCTATTTCAAGAAATCTTAACAAGCAAATCTTCACTGTTTTTAAATGATTAGACTTGATTTTGGAGAAGCATTTTTTCCAGTGTAAAAGCATCCATCTTTGGAGGACTTCTTCTTCTTGTGTTTAGTTATCAGGGACTTTCTCTATCATTTTCTCTCTGGATATAAACATGGATTCCACAAAGGGAGAAAGGGGTAAAACACTTTGTCATTTCGCTGTTGAAAAGCTTCCCATCGGTGTGTAGCGTCATCACTGTTTTCCTGTTGCTCCGCCTCCACTCACGCCGTCCAATCGCTTGCCTTCACCATCCAGTCCCCATTTCAATTGGTCCATCCTGCTCAAGTATGACTCAGAAAGAGGTGTGTCAGTCTACCATGTGAACCAGCACTGTGTGTGTGTGTGTGTGTGTGTGTGTGTGTGTGTGTGTGTGTGTGTGTGTGTGTGTGTGTGTGTGTGTGTGTGCGTGTGTGCGTGTGCGTGTGTGTGTGTGTGTGTGTGTGTGCGTTATCATGCCCTGTCATTTTGAATGATGTCATGTTTTCTTATTTCTTTGCCTCGTTTCTTCTGGACTCCTCTCTGTTCTAATAATTTCTCTTTTCTTATCGTTTTTGTATCTGTGTTCTCTTTATCTGTGTCTCTCTTGTGTTTGATATTCCTGTGGTTAAACCTTTTTTTATTGTTTCACAGTGACTGTTTATGTTGATAATTGTTTTGTTTTTAGACTCAGTGTTTGCTGGATGTTAAAATTGGACGTCCTTGATATGAATTACTTTTTTTCCTGGCAGACACTGAGTCTCAAGGTTTACAAGTCTCCCCTCGAAGGACAGGGGCATAAAAGCAGCCACCGCATCAAACTACTGCGCCACCAATATAGAAGTCTCTCACTGACATTTGACTCATTCCCATCCAGATCATGTACCTTTAAAGTGCACCTTTGCTGCTTTTACAGCCCTTGCCCTGCTCTTCCTACACCGCCATTCTTTTTATCATCCTGCATCCTAACGTATATCATCCACTCCCTCCAACCATCCCCAAATATCCATCAGTCACTTATAGAAACACCCAAACCCAGAGACATTCAGAGGACATGCAGCTCATCAACAATCAATCGCACCAATGAATCAAAGTCATAGCAGTAGGACTCGGAAAAAGTTGTATCAAAAAGGGAAATATGTCGCATTAAATCACTCCATTTTCCCCATTCACAATATCTCCTCAAATCTAAGATAAGCCAATATTCAACAGTCTCTATATACCTACTCAAATATATGACGAACTGTGCTTATCTTTGACCAGTTTTAATTCATAATTGTTTGGTATTTCTTCTCAAACCCTAACCCTTATCCTAAAAAAGTGTATTTGTCCTTAACTTTAGACTTGTTCCATTATCCTACCCACCCATTAGTTCCTAACCATAACAATGTATTTAACCACGCCTTAACCTAAAGGTTGAGGTTGCTGATAACTATACCTAGTAGTTTGTTCCTTTAATATCCACTAAGCTCTCTAACTCCACTATATATATTTTTTTGCATTTGTACATATAGACATATAGTTTGGCGCTTATACTGTAAGTAATTGGGAAATGAATAAAAAGATACAATGAGTGACTTTATTTGGAGCTTCTAGCCGATCAGAAAGTAAAGACATATTAAAAGATAATATGACCAGCTGCCGGTGCTTGTACACAATTAAGTTGTGTGTTTTCAGGCCTCTTACTTCCTCACTCACCATACCTCCTGATGGCAGACCTTACACCTGTTAGGGATGTATCACTATACATTCAGTCAGTAAACATGTGCCCATCTAACCTTTACGGTCAACTTAAATCTCTATTAAAGTTATTGGTAGCAACTAAATCTGCATCGGGACAAACGAATATCACCTTCTAAAGCAGAAAACCTACTTCTCTACCTCATGATCATAAGTCTTTTTTGAGATTTAACATCCTCTCCACTGACATACCGTAGACACCTCACCACACACATCTCTACACATCTTCAAATTGACTCTACAATAACTTCCTAACCCTAACTCCTAAACCCAAACTCCCTTACTTCATAACCCACCATAAAATAACCCCTGATGGCCGAAGACAGAAGATCTTACACCTGTTAGGGATGCTTTACTATACACTCTGTAATAAACATGTCTCCATCTAACCTTTACACGCAACTTAAATCACCTTTACTAGAGAGAAAACCCAGTTCTCTACATTAACACAAACTCCCTTACTTCATAACCCACCATAAAATGTGGCGGACAGAAGATGTCACACATATTAGGGATTTATTACTTTTCAGTCAGTAAACTTGTGCCCATCTAACTTCTATGGTCAACTTAAATCTGTATTAAAGTGGTTGGTAGCAACTAAATGTGCATCGGGACAAACGAACATCACCTTTTAAAGCAGAAAACCTAACTCATGATCATAAGTCTGTTTTGAGATGTAACATCCTCTCCACTGACGTACCGTAGACACCTCATCACACACATCTCTACACATCTCTACACATCCAACCCAACATGCCACAGTACATCCTCAGAGCTGTACTGTGCTTTTCTGACAAAGGACCCTTACTGTGTCTGTATTTCCCAACAAAGACCGCCTCGGAAATGTATGGATTATGTTTTTTTGAGCGTGGCTGCGTCCAAAAGCAACTCCCAGGCTGCATCCTTACCTAAAGGGGAGCTAACGTGTCCACGAGGAGCAAGGTGAGTACGCTGGAGGTTTTAAACGAGAGGAAGAAGGACCTTGGGGTTGTTTTTGGACAGGGATTTATTTCTGTTTTTTCTAACAAATGTTTCCTTCTTCTTGTGTGTTGGACTACAGGCAGATTTTCAACGGGGTTTAGATCTTATTGTAGTCAGGAAAGTAGTTCAGTTTACATTAAACCTGATGTCCACGGGATCAAGCGGCTGCGTTCCAGTTGCTTTGCAGATTACTGTCTCAGTGTCAAAATTAAATCATTGTTTTGTGCTATAAAATACACGTTAGCAGTCAGTGGTGGAATACAACTAAGTACATTTACTCAGGTACTGACGTTCTTGAGTATTTCCATTTTATGCTTCATATATCTGAACTCCAACACATTTTGGAGGCAAAAATAAACTCAGAGTTACTTTTTAAAAATATAAATGCACATGAAAATCTAAAAATTAGCTCCACTTCAACAAATTCAACATTAAAAAGCTCCTACTTGTTTGTGTTAGTGATGAACCAAATAATATAATATTCTCTTATAACATAATAAGGTCAAATAAGTAAATTCTGCTTACTAAGTACACTCAATTCCGATGCTTTATGTACATCTTGCTGATAAAACTCCTATATTTCCAATTCATTCTGGACTCTGTTTGCACTTTATTAGCGCTAGTAACATAGTATTTCACAAAATATCTAAAATTAGCTCCAACTTAACAAACTTCAACATTACAATGCTCTTACATGCATTTGTTATTCATAAACAAAATAATATAGTAATTAATTAATAAATAATATAACTGTTAAAAGAGCCCTCTGCACACTGGGTACTTTCACTTTAAGTACATTTAGCTGATCAAACTCCTATACTTCAGGACCATAGGATATCTAGTTTTTACTTAAGTAAAGGAGAACTCTTACATTGTTGGTTAGCAGTTAATTTAACCCTAGCTTTGCTTTACTCAAAATAATTGCACTACCTCACGACCGATTCTTGTAAATAGTCAAGCCTATTTGTGTAAATTCAGTATTTAAATACTTTAATTTACGTCTTCATCTCCACCAAGCTTGTCTCACAGAATAATAATAAACCTCCACAGTGCAGGGGGATGTTTGGCGTTAAGAAAACACCCTTTTCCGCCTCCTGTAATCACTCATTTTAAATGTCAGTGACTTTATGATAATTATACAAATAATGATTTTATTAGCAACGCAGTGCAGGAGCGTGTGATCGACTGCTGGTTAACGTGTAGTGTTTATGAGTGGTGGTAAAATCACAATTTCATACTTGTTTTGTAACAGAAGCAGAAAAACATGTGAATGAAACGAGGTATTGATTTGGCTGTTAAACACTATACAGGTACATACATGTCCTTTCAGGTGTTAGCTGTGTGTAAAAAAGACGACAAATAACGATATTGTTACAGGAAATGTAAGCCTTGCTTTTAAGAAAACCCCAGAAACAAATGAAATACATCATCAGATATACATTTATTTACACTCATAAGTGAATTTCCTGCTTCAGAAATGCAAACGTATTCATCAAAAGTAACCAATACAGATGCAGCGAGATCCAGTGGACATCAGCCAAGACAACATGTATTCCAATTGGGTCACGAACCAAAACAAATACATACTTAGAAATTGCGAGAAGTGCAATTAATGAATATAATGAGATCTACGTCCCCATGAGAAGATTGTCCTGGAGGGTCTCATAAGTGTAAACAGAATTGGTGTGAAATATGGGGATGGGGAGAGGACGCTGCCACTTCAGTGAAGAAGAAAACACATATTAACTTCCTTATTCTACTAAATATATTTCCTCCTACACAAACGTTATGATGCCAGAATGATTCAAAGCATTACCTCCATTGCTCATTAATAAGAGCGACTGTGCTCTTTTCAAAGTGAGTACAGGAGAGACGAGTAATTCAGCTTCCTAAACTTTCACCTTTCCTTCCCTCGCTTCATTCCTCTCTAGAGAATAGTTGAGTTTTAGACAAAAGTTTTCTGACTCGCTCTTTATTTCCATTTCTTCTCCTTATTCCCCAACGTCTTGTTCGGTTTCGCCCTCGTTGCCCCGTCCAGAAAACTGAGGGCAATGCTCACTTACTTCCTCAAATTACTTCTTTAGGGAGGAAGTGAACCGGTCTGACCTCAGTTATCCTATAATGTATTCAACTCTGGGGCCTCTACAGCACCGTCAGAGAGTGGATATAGGAGAGCATATACCGTTCTAAGAGAAAAAGTAGAACGTATTAAGGCAAGGTCATTTAATCAGCAAGGCAATTCAAAGAGCCTCACAAAAATAAATAATATTAAGACTTTAAAAAGCCAAGAGAAGTCAAATTAAAACAAGCTAAACTCATGGCTGTATGAAGAGAACTGGATGCAGCGTCAAGTTAAATGTTCCTGTTCATACTAAGTAGTTATTTTTGCAACAAACAAAAAACGCTGATTTACAGACATCTATTTCCCGATGTAAGTCAATGTGAAAAATACTTTTTGGGCCCAATGAAGTCACGGACTGACACATAAGTTGTAGTACCACCGTTTGGCCACTCCATCATTTGCTGGCGCACTTCCTGGGGTCTTATAATAATAAATGGGATTTTTATAGCGCTTTTCCTAATTCTCAAAGACGCTTTACGTAAAATCAAAACAGAAACAATACAAAGAAAACTATAAAAAAACATAAACAATAGACTAAGACAGGTAAAACAAACAAGACTAGAAATTGCAGTGTAAGATATGACTTGATCTACTAAAACAAAGCAGCAAAATAATAATATTGTGGCCATGGGAAGATGAATGAGGGGAAACAAAGGGACTAGTGTTATCTGTGCACCTGCAGACAGTAGGTAGAACAGAGTGAAACTAATGTGGGCTCATCCAGAGATGATAGAGGGTCTCGTAAATAGGAACTCCCAGAGAACATGTTGCATCCCACATGGGTTGCACCTTACTGCCCTGATTCAAAGACATATGCCCAGACGTACCCAAAGGTGCTTTAAACCTGCTTTATCACTGTCTTCTCGATGGGCCATATGTTGAAAAAGTAAAAGCCTTGTCAATAAAAAAGCAGCTGACCTGATGAGAAAGTGTTTCTGCAGCGAAGGGGAACAGGTGTCATCTCGTCAGAGTGCATTTGTTTGAAAAGTCAGTCCGAGCACACCAGAAGCCAAATTATGTTTCACTTTCTGGCACGCACATCTCAGCAGCAGTCAAACTCCAGCAGAGGTTCTCCTGTGGTTCAGATGTTACCTCCTGTATTCAGGTTCAACCCCCCCTGTTGTCAATATCAATAATTCCCAGCAGTCGTAGGATTAGCTTTCAGCAAAGAGGACCCTGAAAACAATTGTAGAATAATTAATGTGAAGCTCGGTGCAGGACTCTGCCAAACATCATCAGTTCTTGCTCATTTAACCGTTCATTTCACGGGTCTTTTTTCCTAAAGTTACTTCAATAACTGATTATGAAACAATCTTAACTTAATAAAAAAGCTGTTATTGGATTCAGATGTAACTTTCTGCACAGTAGTTTCACTTACAGCAGCTCATAGATCAACATGTTCATGAGTTTCAATGACAAAACAAACAGCAAATATGAAGGAAATATAACTTAGTAAGAAGGGTATCACTGTGTAGAAAAGTAGAAACTCAGAGGAGACATTGGTGAATATTACAGGATTAACTGATGGGAAAGGTACATTACACAAAATGTACCTTTTGAATTAGATAAGATTAGATCAGATATACTTATTTGATCTCTAATTGGGAAATAGTTTAGTTACAGCAGCATGTAAACAAGACAAGTTGGTTTAAAAATGTACAAAATTAAGTAAAATACAACAAATATAGACATATCGTCAGTAGAAAATATGTATCTAAAGAATAAACAATCATAAGGTCAAACCGTAAATGATATACTCCCCAAAAGGTATTGCCACCCAACCTTTATATGTTCAAAATCTGTGATTCCTTGTTTAAGTCACAAAGGAAGCACAATAACCCAAACTAGACAAGCTAGACTTTCCTATTGGTATTTGAACACATCATAATTTATCATGGCTAAACTGTTTTAGGAGGACAGCAATCGCAGGTCATGTCGATACGACCTATCGGTGACTGATTAGCAAACAGAAGGGATCCATTATTCATAAGCTGCAGGCTTTTTCTTTTTTGGGGAATTTAACACGGCATCAGATGCATCAGTTAAACAACTAACTAAATACTGTAGTAAGTCTGCGATAGGGTTTAGTGCAAGAGCTCAATTTCAATCCCCAAAAAATGCAGAAACATATTTAAAATAGGGAAGGAAAGTTATTCAGTTAATGGATTCTGCTTACTCTTCTCTCCTGACTTATTCCCTGATCTATGAGGGTTTTCCCGACACTACAGGGAAAACTCCAGACACACACATGCACTCTCATGGGAATATTTACAGCACACCTGGGCTAATTGGGCAGATTGGGATTGGTGGAAACACCCAAAGGACCAGCTTCATTTCCCCTGTGTGACCTCCAGCCTCTCCTTCACTGATGGAGTGATTGAGCATCCTTTCTCTTCCTCGTCCTCACTCCCTATCCATCCATCTTTCCCTCCTCTCTGGATGGAAGTGATGGATGAGTGTGGGAAAAGGTTTCTCCTGTGGTGTGATCTTTTTTCCTGAGAGGAGTGGAAGAGATAAAGGGAGGCAGGTATAACGATAATAGAGATAGAGAGAGGAGAGATGGCCGAATATCGTTCTCCACGAAGTTTATCACACATTTACACACATATCGGGCAATCCTTGCTATCTGCAAACGTCCTCTCTCAGAGTAGAGGTCACTAACAAGGTGTATGCCACAACAATATGTCAATTAAAGATTGAATTACAGGAGGTAAGTAGTATAGGGGGCGAATGAGGATGAGGGAGGGTATCTGTCAGGAAGAGGCCTAGGAAGAAGGGGTGAAGGGATGAAGGGATAGGGAAGGATAGATGTATGGATTGAGGGATGGATTTTGTAAGGGGATGAAGGACTGTAGGAAGGAAGGGAGGGTCAAAGGGGAGTAGGGAGGAAGGTAAGCATTGTTAGATGGATGAATGTTTTAAGGAATGTAGGAAGTAAGGGATGAAGGAATTGCTGGATGTAGGAAGGGAAGGGATGTATGGAGGAAGTGATGAAGGGAGGGAAGGAGGGATGTAGGGAAGAAATAGGGAGGGAGGGATGAAGGGTCAAAGGGGTGTAGGGAGGAAGGAAGGGAGGGTCAAATGATTTAGGGAAGGAGGTTTGCAGTGATAGATGGATGAATGTTTTAAGGGGATGTAGGGAGGAAGGGATTTAGGAGGTGATTGAGTGAAAGGATTAATGGTTTAAGGAATGTAGGAAGGAAGGGATGAAGGCATTGCTAGATGTAGGAAGGGAAGTAAGGAGGGAGGGATGAAGGAAGGGAGGGATGAAGGGTCAAAGGAAGGTAGGAAGGAAGGGATGAAGGCATTGCTAGATGTAGGAAGGGAAGTAAGGAGGGAGGGATGAAGGGATGTAGGGTGGTAATGATGAATCAATTATGGGATATAAGGGATTAAGGGATGTAAGGAGGGAGGGATGAAGGAAGGGAGGGATGAAGTGTCAAAGGAAGGTAGGAAGGAAGGGATGAGGGAATTGCTAGATGTAGGAAGGGATGTAGGGAGGGAAGGATGAATGAATAATTGGATGTAGGGAGGAAGGGATTAATGGAATAAGGATTGTAGTGAGGTAAGCATAAAGGAGGAAGGGACTAAGGAAGGAATAAAGGGATGTGTGTGAAGATTAGGTAGGAAAGGGATAACATGTAAAGAAAAAGAGATAACTGGATGCAGAGAGGAAGGGATGAATTCATAAAGGGATGTAGGGATGAAGGGATGAGGCTAACTATGAGGTAGGAAAGGGACAATGCTTTAACTAACTGACTTCAATTGAATTAAACAATCTGACTTGGCTGGAGTCTCTCTTTCTCTCTCTCCGTTATCTGATCCGCCTCCCTCCATCTCCTCACATCTCTCTGTACTTACCTCTTAATGTGAGTCCACCATCTTGAGTGACAGGAGTTGTGTTTCACTAACCTTCTTGTTTTGAAAGCAGCTTCGGAGTCTTCAACACAGCAATTCTACTGTAACGTTTCTCAGTATATTACGTCCTATCTCATTTGTTGAACGCCACCTCCCCCTCATCCTCCTCCTCCTCTTACCCCCGCTACCTTCACCTCTTCCCCCCCACTATATCCCACTTCCAACAGAAGCTCAGAGTAAGCCTTACTACTCAGATTACTCCCCCACTCGCCTGCTCATCCACAAGCTGTGCACCAGCACCTACCTGGACCTCTTCATCAGCATCATCATCGGCCTGAACGTCATCACCATGTCTATGGAGCACTACCAGCAGCCCAAGGTCAGAGGAAGGGGGGTTATTATGGGGGCTCTTTGCTTTTAAAGGTCCCCTATTATACTGTTTTTCATCAATATATCACAGGTCTCATATAACCTGTCTCTGATTGGCTGAAACACCAAACAGATCATTGCAGCATCCCATAATCCCCTCTGTTTCAGCCCTGTTTCCAAAGTGCTGATTCTCTGTCTGTTACTTTAGATGAAAATAAGGAGCCCCTCCCCACGCCCCTCTGAGAGAGATTTGGTTACAAAGAAATCAATGGTGCTCTAGGAGGAGATTCAGGTGATAAGGTGGGGGGGGGGGTTACCTTGGTTGCTGATTGGCTAATGGTTACACAAGCCAACAAATCCTTATGACATCATAAAGTGGCCAAAATCTGATCAGCTCATTTTCAGACAGGTTTTTATAGAAATGGATCAGGAGAAAAAGAGAGAGAATCTTTGTTCCTGAAACTTTCAGAGTCTCTTTACACAGAGGGGACACATGTTGATGTAGAAGAGACATGAGGAAGAGGGGACACATGGTGATGTAGAAGAGACATGAAGAAGAGGGGACACATGGTGATGTAGAAGAGACATGAAGAAGAGGGGACACATGTTGATGTAGAAGAGACATGAAGAAGAGGGGACACATGTTGATGTAGAAGAGACATGAAGAAGAGGGGACATATGTTGATGTAGAAGAGACATGAAGAAGAGTGGACACATTTTGATGTAGAAGAGACATGATAAGTGGATTTTGCATGATAGGTGACGTTTAACACAAAAAGTAAGGACATTTGTGTTTGGTAGATTATTTCTCTGTTATAACAATGCTTCTTGGCAAAAGTGTGGCATTGGCAGAGGAGATTTGTCACATTTTTCATGAGCGCAACCCAAATACTCAGCTCTGCTGCTTATCCCACAAATGCATGTTCCTCACAAATGTGGCACCATTTGAAAGGTAAGAAAACAGGCTTTCCAACGGAGCAAGATTTATTGCCAAGAAGCATTGTTACAACAAAGAAATAGTCTACCAAACAAAAATGTCCTTACTTTTTGTGTTAAGTTTACATGACATATTCTTGTAACGCGCAACTTCGCAAAGATTCCCTCTACTGAAAGCCAATGGGATTTTTCCATTGGATTTTGTTTTTGACATGACTTCATGACCTCATTTGGCCTGAGACCAAGCATATGTATTTGAGATGTTGGTACTGAGAATGTGTTTCATCATTGGCACAGAATATTCGGTCTTTAAAACTAAACGTCATTGTAATATTAATTTATATCTTCCTGGAACAACAGGTTTATTGCTTCACATAGTCTCCGGTTTACAAGCTGTGCCAATAATAATAAAAAGGCAATAATGATAATCACATTTAAAAATAAAACCTTTCCAACACCTTGACCAGTTCTTGAAACAAGGCTGAGAAAATAATCAGTTCAGCGGAAAAAGAGAATAAATAGGATGAGAATTGGAAAGGTATTCTAAGAAAGGCAGTGGTGGATCATAAAAGGGAGGTTGAAACAATGACTATGAGGCAATTATACAGTCCATAAAAGAAGGAAAACCATAGGGCTTTAAACTGAATTTAAGGTTATCTGGGGTACCACAAAATCTGCCCATCGAGTGAACTCAACGCCTCATATAAATCACATGAATCCACACTAAGGTCTGCTATGGATACTTAAGATTTATTGCCCATATGTTAATCGCCACCTGGCAGCTGTTCCAACTGGGATTTGTCTTGCACTCATATTCAAAAAGAAATTAAATGGCTTCAACATATTGTTGGCCACCTGCTGAGGAAGGATGTAAAACAAAAGATGGCTGAGGGAGGTAGAAGGAGAGACAGTAACACAAATCAAAGAGAGTAAAACAAAACAGCATAGAAGAGAGAGGAACCAGAAGAAGAATATTTAAGATTACTATGAGGGGTTTTAAGGCAAATGAGGACGTAATTGGGCATGAAAGATACGAAGGGGTCCATTGGTAACCAGTAGGGGTGTTTAAGTAGGAAGTATAGTCACATTATCCTGGGTAAGAAAAGAACGTTTGTTTTTACTTAAGACTGTAGATGCTCCAAATGTTACCCCTGCACGAAATGAAGCCAAAATATCTAGAATGCACGTGCCGCCATCTTGGCATTTGACGCCATTTGGTGGCAAGACTCTCAGAAGTGAATGTACTAACCATATACTGTATAAAAAGATCCTTAAATACAGCAAGTTTGTATAAAAGACAATCAAGGTGATGGAAAGTTAAAGGAAAAACTGATACCCATACAACTCTAGGTTCAATTCCTAAAGCTATGGCTCCAAGACTGTAATTGTCAACCTTTCAATCATGACGTCTCAGAGCTTTTTATAGCAATAATAACCAAACAAACCAAACTTATCAGAACAATAACACTTGAACTTACATTATGGTGATAAGAACTACTAAAATGGCAGAAACTACCTATTGGAGAAATGTTTTTGACATTATATATATTATATAGTTATATATATATTATATTTGTCCCGTCGGCTAACATGGAGTTATTCACCAGGAGGAATATGCTTCACTTTTGGGTTATAGCCATGTGTTCCATCTCTATAAACTATCTATGTTTTCATGAAACTGAAGGTTATTTAAGATAAGAAGTACTTTATTGATCCCAATTTGGGAAATGTTTGCGTTGCAGCAGCATAAAAGACAAGGGATTGCAAATAAGGTCACTAAAGGTCATTTTTTACATGCAGATGGACACTGTGAATTCTCCCGCAGGCAAAAACAGACACTTTGATCCTAATGGCCTTTTCATGGAGAATGAGGGAGGGGATGGACGATGTGAGAAATCTATTTATGGAAAGGCTCATTCTGTAGGAGAGGACCGAGTTTACAATGCAGACGTGGAATAATGTAAATCGACTCAGCCAAAATACCAACCAAACAAGCCGAGTAGTGTCACTGGGTCACATTGGAAAGTGTTTCCCTTCATAGAAAGAAACAGTGATAAAGTGAGGTTGTTTTACAGATCAGTTTCAGCACATTTCATTAAACGAGTGCGAAGGAAACTCTGCTCAGATAACAGAAAGTGTAATGCTGGGTTTACTGACTTTAAAATGGATGCTTAATCTTTCATATTTGTATCCCTGTCCGTTCCTCAGGAGTTGGAGCAGGCGCTGACGATCTGTAACTACATCTTCACCCTCATCTTCGTTCTGGAAGCCGTCTTCAAGCTGGTGGCGTTTGGGTTCAGACGTTCTTTAAAGACAAGTGAGTATTTCAATTACTGCCATGATCCTTTTAAGTTTTTTTTGTATTACTTATTGATCTAGGAGGTTGTCCATACATGTACTTTCTTCAATTACAAACTTTTAGACAAACAATTAGAAAACACAAAAAAAAATGTGAGTTAAATTAAAGGTGATACATAAGGCAAGCAAAGTAAGACATTTCTGAATAACCATTTACATCCTAAATGTACAAAGTGGTTAAAAGGTACCTTCTCTAACCTCTGAGTCATGTGGAAAATGTGAGTTAGCGTTGGGAGAGCTTAAATCATCTTTCTCTCTCGGATGGTTTCTCAGAGAGGCTCGTATGAATACAAACGACCTCGTTAAAACCCCCATAAAACACGCCGCCTCACATGATTTCATAGCTTTGAAATCCCTGGCTTCCCGCTGAAAACCACACCACAATCACAACAACTGTATACCACCACACACACATCAGCAACACACACACACACACACACACATCATGTTTTTGGACCATTTCGCTGACCACCAAGGGCTCCATGATGTCCGCTCTCTGTGCCAGATTATCCTTTTTGCATTTGGCAGCGGTCCATTTTGATATTACACAAAAACACAACATTAGCCAAAGACTCTCCGGACTAATTTAAATACCTAATTGGATTGTAGGTTGTGTTGATGCACACACTTTGAGTATCTAAATGAAGATGTAAGGGATCTACTCTGGACAAATCTGATTATATCTCCAATGAGCTTTTTTTATTCTCTCCTTTTGTTCCAAACATTTTGTTCAGCTGTATTTATTTATTTTCCGGGGCGTGGAAAATAAGATTTGGTTCCAACAAATTAGATTGCTCAGATCTCAGTACCTGGAAAAGAGTGTATCCTGATCGTTATGAAATACTAAAACTAAATGATATCATTGCAGCTTTTTAATCAGCCTTACAACACGGGAACACTCTGCACACTCTGTCTCTGAATTTAAAGTTTATGTGATTAGTTAACTGTGTGTCGAAAGGCTGTAAAAACAATGCTTTTGTTCGCTCCTCTACAAAGCACTGCAGTAAAGGAGCTTGGAATTTGGGCATTTGTATTGAAATGAAGTGACACGGCAGAAAGAACGTTTGGAGATGTCCATAAAGACGTTATCAAACCTCTCCTGCAGCTCTTAGTGTCTGTATGGTTCAACATTGAGTCATAGATACTCTTCTGTTAGTTCCTCTGGCTGAGCAAGTACGGGGAGTTTTAAAATGATTCACTGACATGTAAAAGGTTCATTCTTTCATTTATGACAAAAGTCTTAAATCTAAACCAAGAACAGTTACAAGAATAGATCATTCTCCAAAAATATTGCACATTCTCAAGGGAACAGTTTCAAATGTTGTGAAATACAGTTCTTAGGTTTCTTAAAGTACGGTTGGAAGATCGACACCACCAACATATGACCTTAAAGCAGGTAGATAATTAGCTTAGCTTAGCATACAGTTAGAAAGGATGAAACAGCTAGCTACTACTTAACACGTATCTTGTCACCGTGAAATCGCTAGTTAGCTTTGAAAGACCCTGGCTAGCATCTCCTACCCGTTTCCAGGCTGTATGCTAAGCTAAGCTAACCTCTGCTGAATGTGGTATCGATCTTTCTCGTAGCATAAAAGCCTCTAACTATTCGTTAAGTGGATTTTGGCAATTTATACCTCATGCTTTGTTACGTTCTTTAGGTAATTAACTTCTCCAAACATATTGGCTTCGCTTTCTCAAGAGTCCTGGAAGTCCAAATTGTAATTTCAAATGTTCTTATTTTTGTCGTCAGATTATTAAACATTCGTTTCATGGTTTAAAAGTGAAATGTGTGTGTGTGTGTGTGTGTGTGTGTGTGTGTGTGTGTGTGTGTGTGTGTGTGTGTGTGTGTGTGTGTGTGTGTGTGTGTGTGTGTGGTGTGTGTGTGTGTGTGTGTGTGTGTGTGTGTGTGTGTGTAGGTGGAACCAGCTGGATCTGGCCATCGTGCTGCTGTCCATCATGGGCATCACTCTGGAGGAGATCGATGGAAACACCCTGCCCATCAACCCGACCATCATCCGCATCATGAGGGTGCTGAGGATCGCACGAGGTGAGAACAATAACTCTTCAATCCTTTTAGGTTCAGGGGGTTTCATTTGTCCTCGTAGGTAGATTTGGTTCGCAGTTAAAAGACACCGTATCCATTGTGACACACGTTTCAAACAACATTCATCGGACAACAGTACTGAAGATCCAGCATATTAAAAACCACTCGAACAAACGTGAACAATCAAAACAATACATTCAGTTCACTTAACCACTCAGCAATCTGACTAAGAGAGGTTCTACTGTTTAAAGATAGGTTACTAAAACATGACATTAAAGAAAAATACAGAATTGAATTAATAAAAGCACGGTAGAACAAGACCATCATGGTTTTGTCAATGTGGAAACATAGAAAAACGCTGCACACGGCTCCACAATTTGCTTCAAAGTTCAGTTTTGAACTTTAGATGTTTGTTAGATTCCACAATTAATGGATAACACTTCATCCATCTATTAATACAAACTTTCATCCATCCACTCATCTATCAACTATCCCTTGTTCTGTCCTTTCTTTCATCCACCATCCATTCATCCATTAATACTTGCTTTCTTTCATCCATTAATACTTGCTTTCTTTCATCCCTTCCTCAAACCATCATCCTATCCACCTATTCATTTAGCTAACCATCCATCCACCTTCCATCCATCCATCTGTGCATCCATTCTTTCATCCACTACCTACCTACTTATCTATCTATCTACCCATACTTTCTTCCATCCATCAATCTAACCATCCAACATCCAGCCATCCTTCCTTCCTTTCTTCTATCCAACCAACCAACATCCATACATTCATCTCTCCATCCAACCAACCAACATCCATACATCCATCTCTCCATCCAACCAACCAACATCCATACATCCATCTCTCCATCCAACCAACCAACATCCATACATCCATCTCTCCATCCAACCATCCAACATCCAGCCATCCTTCCTTCCTTTCTTCCATCCATCCATTGTTCACTCCATTCATCTATCCATCCATCCAACCAACCAACCTTGTCACTTGTTGCTGTAACAGAACAATTTTCCAATTTGGGATCAATAAAGTAAATCTAATGTAATCTGAAAAATATAAGTTTTTGATTTTGGGGTTAACTGTTTCTTTAACGAGAGTCACTTGTTAAAACATTTACATGAAGAACTGGAGTTTTTTTCTTATAACGTTGGTGTTACTAGGCCAAGAAAAAGCTCATTATTTGGTGCAGCTTTACTTTTCCATTTATTATTTTCCATTATCTATCAGTCTTTCTGCACCCCATTGGTACCCAATCACTATACCAGTGACCTCATCAAACTGCGACCCCAATCAGGAAGCTATGACCTCAATCAGGCTATCTGAAGCTAAATGTCATTAAGTCAAATTGAATCTGTTTTCCCACTTTCACACAGGATTAGTCTGTAAGTAAGGAAGATTGCATAACGCTGATTTAAATATTGGTAAACAATATTTACATTTTCTAATAAACGTCACTTAGCAAGTTACAAATCTGACTAAGAGAGTTTCTGCTGTTTAAGACATAGGTAACTAAAACATGACACTAAAGAAAAAGACAGAATGGACTCAATAAAAACACGGTACAAGACCATCATGGTTTTGTCAATGTGGAAACGTCAATAAACGCTTCACCCTTTTTGCACACGGCTCCACGATTTGCTTCAAAGTTCAGTGTTGAACTTCGGATGTTTGTTAGATTCCAAAAACTCCTTATTTTATTTATTTTCTTATTTTTGCATTGCTTATTGGTCACAAGGGAGACATGTTGAGGCCTTTACTGAAATTAGTTATATCTCAAAACGACTCCAAACCTCATCGTTTGGAGTCTGTGGAGGAGGCTGTGGCGCAGTGGGCTAGTGCGTTGGTGTTCGGATCAGGAGAGCACAGGTTCAAACCCCACTGCAGTCAGCATGTCGTTGTGTCCCTGAGGCACTTCACCCCAAATTGCTCCTGTGGGGATTGCCCACAGTATTGAGTATGTAAGTCGCTTTGGATAAAAGCGTCTGACAAGTAACATGTAATGTAATGTAATGTAATCGTGGAAACGCTGGTTGTCAATGCAAATTTACATTTTTTCAACCTGTAAATAGCAACGTATGTAAGAGCAGATAAACACACCATTTTCTGCTGTTTTGGAGAACTAGAAACTCTTTGAACATGGAGTATCTCTTTGATCAATGTTTTAACAAACAGGGATATGCAAAGCTTGAAAGGTCTATCTTAATAAGTTCAAATGCTAAACTATAGTCACACAATCAATGCTCGAAGTGAGAATTTTCAACCAGGAGATACCTCATCAAACTGCGACCCCAATCAGGAAGATATGACCTCAATCTGAAGCTAAATGTCGTTAAGTCGAATTGAATCTGTTTGAACACTTTCACAGGATTAGTCTGTAAGTAAGGGAGATTACATAACACTGATTTTAATATTGGTAAACAATATCTACATTTTCTCTGTGTGTTTGTGTGTGTTTCCACAGTGTTGAAGCTCCTGAAGATGGCGGTGGGGATGCGAGCGTTGCTGGACACCGTTATGCAAGCCCTGCCTCAGGTAGTTAAAAAGAAACATCCACCTAAAAAAATAATTAAATTCTATTTTCCTTCCTCCTCCTGATGTTCCTCCACCGCCTTTCATCTCTAACACGTCCCACTGAGGCCGTCCCTAACGTTACATCCCAGAAGAATTCCCTTTTTTGGTTCATACTGTATAGTCGTGTGTTTCCGAGCGTCTCTGTTTCCCAGGAGCTTTTTTTAGACTCTTATTTGCATACCCGCCTCCTGCAGCGATGGGGAAGTGACGGTGGCTTCGGGTTTTGTTTTGAAGGATGGTGGGTGGATGTGAGTTTGGTAAATTAGAACAGCTTCTGCAGAGAGAAGCAATAATGCTCAGTTCTTCTTTGATTCTACCTCTGTCTGTCATTCAGAGGGAAGGAGTGTGTTGGGGGCTAATTCCTCCTGGAGCTTGTCAGAAGTGTTCATGATTAATACATCTGATAATATGCTACTGTATATACTTCTACTCCACTGCAGTTCAGATGTACATGGTGTACTTCTACTGCACTACATGTATTTAATACCTCTAGTTACTTTACAGATGTGGATGAATGATGTGAAATATAACCAAGTGTTAAATCAGACTTTAGTTCCACCTGGAGTAAATCCACAAGCTACCCTGCAGTATACAAAGTCATTCAAACTAGCTGCACCTTTACCAGCTTTGAGAACACTTTCATGATCAATCATTATAAAACATATCATATATATTATTCTGAAATGGACCAATCTGCACAATGACTACTTTTACTGTCGCTACTTTCACTATATTTTGATGAGAATACTTTTCTACTTTCACTTGAGGAACATTTTGAATGCAGGACTTTTACTGTAACAGAGTATTCCTACACTCTGGTACTTCTACTTTTACTCAAGTACAGATCTGAGTACTTCTACTTTTACTCAAGAACAAGATCTGAGTACTTCTACTTTTACTCAAGTACAAGATCTGGGTACTTCTACTTTTACTCAAGTACAAGATCTGAGTACTTCTACTTTTACTCAAGTAAAAGGTCTGAGTACTTTTACTACACGATCTGAGTACTTCTACTTTTACTCAAGTACAAGATCTGAGTACTTCTACTTTTACTCATGTACAAGATCTGAGTACTTCTACTTTTGTTTCTAGGTTTTGAAGGATGTTGGGTGGATGTGAGTTTGGTAAATTAGAACAACTTCTGCAGAGAGAAGCAATAATGCTCAGTTCTTCTTCGATTCTACCTCTGTCTGTCATTCAGAGGGAAGGAGTGTGTTGGGGGCTAATTCCTCCTGGAGCTTGTCAGAAGTGTTCATGATTGATACATCTGATAATAGGAGGCGCTGGGATGCTGATTTGCATCGACAGGAGCAGCAGCCGTGAAGATTTGTATTACCTCAACCCAACTCAAAGCTGTTATTCTCTCTTAGTATCTCTCTCCATATATTCCAGCAGAGCTCCTTATATTTGTAGATGGACTTTGCGTCACTCAAGTGTAATAACTGTATTACTGTAATAACGGCAGCAGATTACCTCAAGAAAAACAACATGTTTCAGCCCAAAAAGTCCTGCCAGATCACACACAAATATGTCAAATGACCTCTTGATATGCATTAGGTGGTGTTCAAAATGTCCTAACATGGCCTGCAAACACCACGGAAACAATACCAAGTCGTCTGTCTGTCTAGAAACTGCTACCGTTATGAACCTAAATGTTCTCAGGCAACCATTTCTTATTTTTTGCATTGCTTATTGGTCACAACCGAGACGTTTTGAGGCCTTTACTAATATCTCGAAACGACTCCCAACCTCCTCGTGGAAACGCTGGTTGTCGGCGCAGATTTGTCTTTTTTTCAACCAGTAAATAGCAGCGTGCGTTAGATCAGATAAACACACCGTCTTATGCTGTTTTTGGAACACTAGAAACTCTTTACATGTGGAGTTTCTCTTTGATCAATGTTTTAACACACAGGGATATGCAAAGCTTGAAAGGCCTATCTTACCTGATTAAAATCACAACACAATCAATGCTTGAAGTGAGTTTAAAAAATGGTGAATTGCATTTTCTTGGTTTCCTCGTCACCCTCCATTAATTGACTAACTTCTCTCTCTTCCTGTGTGTCTCTGCAGGTGGGGAACCTGGGTCTCCTCTTCATGCTTCTCTTCTTTATTTTCGCAGCGCTGGGAGTGGAGCTGTTTGGTGACTTGAGTAAGGACGCATGCTCCATGTATACAAGCATTTAAGGAGATAAAGTGCACACACATGCATAACGCTTACACGTGCATCCAGTATTTAATGATTTGCCTCCGTGGCTTTAATCCATCTGATGGTAATTGCTTTGTTGAAATGCCATATTGATTTCTCTCGTTTAGCTAATAACATTTAACTGCAAAGTTGTTGTTACAACTCTCTTTATCTTCATTTCTCCCCCTCTTCTTCATCCCCTCCTCACTCCTCCTTCTCCTCCTCTTCCTCCTCTCCAAAGTTTGTGATGAGCTCCGCCCGTGTGAAGGTCTCGGACGCTACGCTACCTTCAAAAACTTTGGGATGGCTTTCCTGCTGCTCTTCAGAGTTTCAACTGGAGACAACTGGAACGGCATAATGAAGGTAAAACTAACACTGATGTTTAAGATGGTGAAGATAAACATGAGATTAGAAATTATTTTTCAGAGAGGATTTAGAAATAATTCTGTAAAAGTGAAATTGTGAGAAAAAGTGAAATTGTGAGAAAACAATCAAATTCTCAGAAAAGTCAGAATTCTCCGAAAAAAGTCAAATTCTCACAGAAAAGTCACTTTATTTCCTTCTGATAAGTGTGATGATGTTTCCCGTGTGGTTCCAGGACACGTTGAGGGACTGCGGGCAGGACTCCATAACCACCTGCTACAACACCGTCGTTTCTCCCATCTACTTCGTCTCCTTCGTGCTCACCGCTCAGTTCGTCCTCGTTAACGTGGTCATCGCCGTCCTGATGAAGCACCTGGAGGAGAGCAACAAGGAGGCCAAGGAGGAGGCGGAGCTGGAGGCGGAGCTAGAGCTGGAGAGGCAGCTGATGGGGGGCAACATGGAGGGGAGGTCCCCCCAACACAACCCTCTGATCCTGGGCATGGACAGGAGCAGTGCTGGGGGGTCCCCCTGGAGGTCTGGAGGAGGAGGAGGAGGAGGAGGAGGAGGAGGAGGAGGAGGAGGAGGAGGAGGAGGAGGAGATATGGAGTCGCCCACTGCTGATATACCCAGAGACTCTGTGAACATCAGAGCCGACTCACCTTCGTGTCTGGAGCCCCCGCTGGAGGTGAGGAAACAGTATTAGTATTTTACTTTATGTTTTTTGGGTGTTTTGTTATGATATAATAATAATGAATATAATAATATATTTAATTTGCATAGCGCCTTTCAAGGGACCCGAGGCCGCTTTACATGGTGTGAACAAACAAACAAACAAGAAGGGCAAATAATTAAGTAAAAATTAAAGCAATAGCAGTAGGAGTGGAAGCAGGGGGACTGTGATGGGTTAGGGGTCAAAGGCCACGGTGAACAGGTGAGTTTTTAATGAAGACTTGAAGATGTTAGTGACTTTATAGCATCATGCAGTACATTTCAATTGCATTTATTTGAGATTTAATCCCAAAAAACTAACAATGAGTTCCTTTATAGCCCAACATTAGCCACCTTTAGCTTAGCGGTGGTGACGTGAAGTCATGTGACCGTGCTGTAGTTCCTTTATAGCCCAACATTAGCCACCTTTAGCTTAGCGGTGGTGACGTGAAGTCATGTGACCGTGCTGTAGTTCCTTTATAGCCCAACATTAGCCACCTTTAGCTTAGCGGTGGTGACGTGAAGTCATGTGACCGTGCTGTAGTTCCTTTATAGCCCAACATTAGCCACCTTTAGCTTAGCGGTGGTGACGTGAAGTCATGTGACCGTGCTGTAGTTCCTTTATAGCCTAACATTAGCCGCCTTTAGCTTAGCGGTGGTGAAAAATGACATCATCACTGCACCACTGTATGGCGTAGGTCAGATTGGTGTAAACTGCATGACATGACGGATGCTCTGAGGTCACTTCCTGCTCAGATGAGTCCCTCGTCTCCGGTCATTATTTCTGACTCCCTCTGAAACTTTAATATCTGGTCCCTGCTGAGGGACACAGCTTTCTGTATTAATGGGTGTCTGCAGAGGAATGTGTCCTCTCTGTCTCGATGTAAAGACGGTGGCCCGTTATGTAAACAAACTATAGAGGATACGACCATATTAGGAAGTGTTCATTACACATTCTGGCATCCTTTCAAAACATAAGTGGATGTATTTATGAGATGGGAAGACACACAGAAGACTCATTGAATTCATTTTGTGTCTTATATTATATGTTTTTTGTCTCTTAGTTGATGTTACGGGTCTCTTTGAGTGTCTTTTAGTCATTTTGTGTTTTTGTGGTGATTTTACATTTCTTAGTAGTTGCTTTGTGTCTTTTTTGGTCATCTTGATTGTCTTTGTTGCTATTTTGTGTTTATTTTACGAGTTTTTGTAGTAATTTAGGGTCTCTGTAGTTGTTTTGTGTATCTTTGTAGATGGTTATGTGATCATTTAATGTTACTTGTAGATGTTGTGTGGGTCTTTGTAGTCTTTTAGTTCATCTGCATAGTTGTTAAGCATCTCTTTGGGTCATTGGGTTTCTTTGGG
Organism: Dissostichus eleginoides; assembly: GCA_031216635.1. Classification (NCBI taxonomy): domain Eukaryota; kingdom Metazoa; phylum Chordata; class Actinopteri; order Perciformes; family Nototheniidae; genus Dissostichus; species Dissostichus eleginoides. The sequence continues at coordinate 4,580,144 of CM062284.1, read as the reverse complement.
TAGTTTCTTGTTCCTTTGTGTGGTCATGTAGGGCCTTATCGACCTTGTGTTGAGTCTTTTTGTTGTCATCTCGAATCGAGTGTTAGTCCTGGCTAGTCTTTATGTCGTCCTTTTTTTAAACTACTCCTGGTCGGTACATGTCTCTTCATACGACATGTTGAAAGTGAAGGGGGGGGCCTTGACACTTTGGGCAACAATCCCTCCATGCATTAATATATCATGTTTCCAAAAATTAGGGTCATTACTGTGATTATAAAACGTTCTGGATGTACAAACTCTGCGTAACCCATACTGACACATACCAGCATATTTGTGTGTGTGTGTGTGTGTGTGTGTGTGTGTGTGTGTGTCTGTGTGTGTCTGTGTGTGTGTGTGTGTGTGTGTGTGTGTGTGTGTGTGTGTGTGTGTGTGTGTGTGTGTGTGTGTGTGTGTGTGTGTGTGTGGCCAGTCACAGACAGGTCACAGTGCCATGGGAAAGCTGGAGTTATTTCCAGAGGGGGAAGTTTGTGGAGAGGAAGCAGAGGTTTCGCTGTCGTTATGTTTTATCCGTCTTCCTCCACAGTTACGACAGAACACTGTGTTTAAAGGAGAGCAGCTCTAATGCAGGGGGTAGCGCCCCCTTGTGGAAGTTAATGGTAACACATGAGAGCCTGTGGTGGGAAGATTGTTGGATGATGTATAGAGGCTTTATTAGATTTAAATGACATTTGTTGATCACAAATTGGGACTTTTTTTTAAAGCAGCATGAAAAAAAGGAATTGCGAATAAATAAAACTATAAAAACATATAGTATATGTTAAAATATGCTATAATATATATATCATTATATTTTCACAGTGATCTATCAGCAGTTCTTCATATATATGAGGAAAGCCCAGTTAAAATAATGTATCATGCACTTCAATCTTGTTTTGTACGTGTTTCTTTGTCTTCTGTTTATATATCTGTGTGTTTCCACCTGATGGACTGTCTTCTCTTTCTTTCTTTCCACATTCATCCACCTGTCTCTGTCTTTCCATTTCCTCTGTCCTTGTCTTCTTCTCTGTCTCCTCCTCCTCCTCCTCTCCTCCTCCTCCTCCCTCCTCCTCCTCCTTCAGGGTTCTGCTGAGATGGAGTTGAGTTTGATGGATAATCTTTCCGGGTCTATCTGCCATTTCTACGCCCTGCCCCCCCAGCCCAGAGAGCACAGCACCGACAAAAAGGTCCATACAAATCACAGGAATAATGATTAACCTCCTCCATTTCTTACAGTTAGTGTTCAAGGTGTCATTAAACACAAGAACATCACGAGAAGATAGAGAAAATGTCAATGCAGGTTAAGAGTATCAATGGAGAACATTTCTACATTTAAAAACAGTCCAAATAAGTAGATAAGATATTTTTTTAAATACTTTATTACAGGTATTTACTAGGGCTGTCAGTCGATTCAAATAGTTAATCGCGATTAATCGCAAATTAATGGCACATTTTGTATTTGTTCTAAATGCACCTTAGAGGAATATTTTTTTCTTCATAACAGTCAAAGCATGAGACTGAACTGTGTGGGTCAAAATAATGCGCTGTGATGTGCAGTCGGATGCGATCCGAATTATCTAAGGCAACCCCTCGTCCTCCACAATGTTAAGCTGTAGCCCCCCATTTAGCTATAGATAGATAGAGAGAGAGAGAGAGAGAGAGAGAGAGAGAGAGAGAGAGAGAGAGAGAGATACTTTATTAATCCCAAATTGGGAAATAATTTTGTTACAGGACCAGTGTGTTCAACATTAAAATACAAAAACTTAAAAAGTGGAATAAAGTTAACAATTACAAATTAGATTAAAATGAAATAAATGTTTTGCTATTCAAACAAAGAAGAGAAAAGGAAATGGCGAACAAAATAACATACAAAATAGAGGGTTTTTTTACAGTTTTCAAAAGGTCACCTTAACTAAAGTTAACTTAGAAAATATGTTTCTTAATTCAGCTGCACTGACCCTTTAAATACAGACTGCAGATGAGCTTTGTTGACTCAGATTTGGATGGATGCGTCAGAATGCCTTGTTGGAGACGCAGTAAAAGACTCTGAGGACAGGCTGTCCGCTGCATAATGAGTCCCATCAGATCCATGGCAGAGTGTCGTTCCTCCACTTCTTTTCCCTTTCAGTCGTTGCCCACCATGATGTCACTTCTTCACTCGCTTTTATTCATCAGGCTGGCAGACTGCTGGTCTGCAGCCTCAGAGAGAAGAGTCTTTCCTTCTGTGTGTGTGTGTGTACATAATGCATGGTGTATTGCATCTGCTTCACATAAGATAAGGCAAGTTTATTTATACAGCACCTTTCAACACAAGGCAATTCAAAGTGCTTTGCAAAAATGAAAGACATTAAGAGCAATAAGAAACATATTATAAAATGGCATTAAAAAACACTCATTTAAAAACAAAGATAATAAAACATGAATAACAAAGGAATTAAAGTGACAGAGCAGTGTGAGATACACACATCTGAAATGTTTAGCTCTGACTCAATCATCGCTAACTGTTTAGCAGAAATAGTTTTCTTTGACCTCACTTTCTTTCTACTTTCTTTTTTAACTTATCCTTTAGTTATTTCAAGTGTTTCGTGCTAAATGTTAGGAAAATCTCCCTGGTCCCCGGCGTGAGCTTCAATCTCAGGATCCATGTATTTCTGATCCTCTCCAGAATGGAAGTAGTCATCACATACAGAGCATCAACTAGTTCCTGAACAGTGTCCTTCACATGCTGAGCCAATTTTCTGTTAACACGATATACACAATATATGCAGGATATTATAATAATAATAATATAAATATAAATGTACAGTGTCAATGTTATAAGTGTAATATATGTGAATCCCTACTTTGCCTAAAACAAGAAGCTCACACTGTGAAAAACATTTCTGCAGAGTCATGAATCAAAGGATGAGCAATAGATCTCTGTGTCGCTGAATAATGCATCCTGGTGCCTCTTATCCTCATTTAGACGCTAATGTAAGCTCATGACATTATAGCAGAACCCCGTCTTCTGAAAGCTTTAAATGGGTCTGAGATGTGGCTTTTAGACGCCATAAGCCACCCTCTTTCCAGTGAGTGTTGTCTCCTCTCTGCTCTGGATGTCCCACTCACCTGTCAGGAATCATTTCCTTTGTGTAGCAGGTAGAAGGCCGAATATCCAGCAGCTCCTCTTACAGGAACCACAACCGCCCGAGGCTTTAAAACTCTGTAAAACTGTCTCTAAAACTCTGCAGAGTCCAGTGATTTACTACAAACTATTACAGCCGCTTGGAGGAGTTTTCTGCGACATTAAGCCTCCACAACTTTGACATTAATGTGTATAACAATACCTACAATATAAATGTTTCCACTTCCTGTTTACTTGTTTGTACGACAGCATTAGGGAAATAGTTGAGCCAGGAGAGGGGCGTAAAAATGTTGAGAAAAACTGAAGAATCTCCAAGATTTAGGTAGTACATTTATGAGTAAAAACTATGTTCGATCACCATATTGCAACCCAGTCTCACGGCATTTCGTGTTATAGTCACGACATTTAATCTATTGATTCGTGTTCACCAACACCATTTACCCCTTTTTTTCGTGTCACACAGAACGATTTTAAAAGCAATGTATTTCTATTGGTAGTGTGTTTCGTGCCTGCACCACGTCTTTTTGTCCGGTCGGGTCTTGGAAGACCGGAAGCTGTGGGGTTCATAAAAACATGTTCTTTATATATACAGTCTATGGTTCTTACTCAATATCAAGCCACGATTATTGTTTTTAATTTTAAATCTTATAATGTCAGACTTTTTCTGCCGTCCGTGAGGAAAAAACATTTCTGAGTTTAGGATGGATACTACACTGTAGTGTCTTTGGCCATCCTAAACTCAGAAATGTTTTTTCGGATTTCATATCGAAATGTCCCTTATAGGCCTACGTCTGTGTCCGGTTATTTTATTTTGAAATTCAGTTCCTGATGGACGCCAAAAAAGCCCGAGATTAGAGAATTAAACAAATAAATTAAAACAAGGATAATTGTGTGTTATTGTTGAGTAAATAACAGTCTGTTATTTAGAAAAGAATAACAAATTATAAGGAAAAAAAGATTAAAAGGAAATACAGATGTCAGTATTCTGAGGCTCTGAGCCATTTCTTTTCCTCACGGACGGCAACAAAAGTCCGACATTATAGATTTAAAATAAAAGCAATAATCGTGGCTTGATATTGAGTAAGAACATGTTTTTATGAACCACACAGCTTCCGGTCTACCAAAGACCCGACGGACAAAAAGACGTGTTGCAGGCACGAAACACACTACCAATAGAAATACATTGTTTTTAAAATCGTTCTGTTTGACACGAAAAAAAGGGGAAAATCGTGTTGGTGAACACGAATCAATAGATTAAATGTCGTGACTATAACACGAAATGCCGTGAGACTGGGTTGCATATTACGAGGGACAACGATGCAAGTATCCCCCCAGACTTTACCACAACATATATTTGTAATTTGGTATGCAAAAGGATTTTTTATTCCTAAATGAAACACTTTAAAACTCACAGAATATCCAAGAGCTTTTTAAAATATGTCTGAGTTGTATTTTTTAATATTGCCCCCTTTCCCATAGCTGCATAATTATTATTGTTCACATAAAAAGGCTATAACACAGTTTGTGTGTTGAAATGACAGAGTGATTGTTTCAATTGCATCTTGTTGCACAGTTCAGAATATGCATCTTAGTTTGAGTTTTATTTTAACTGCTGTTTCTAACCCCACAATTCAATATTAGCGAGAGAAAGTCTGAAGGTCCTAAACTTCACGTCTGTCTTCCCTTCCTCTTTCTCTGCTCATACTTCCAGTTTTATAACTGTTGTTTCAAACCTGTATTTTCTTGTTAAATCTAAGTGTACCGTCCTTATCAGTGTGTGTTTCTCGGAGAGTGTGTGTGTGTGTGTGTTCTCTGCTCACCAGCCACTGTCTCCTGCTGTAGATTCCTCTAGCGGAGATGGAAGCTCTGTCTCTGGGCTCGGAGAAATCCTGGTCCCTAAATCTGACCGAAGACTTGGGCCCCGGAGACTCTAACCCCTTCTTTATATCCAGTCAGGAGTGCAATGTACTGACGAATCATCTCTTCCTCTCTCCATCTTCTCCTCCTCTCCATCCTCCTCTTCCTCTCTGCAGTATCATGTAGTGTTTCCTTCCCAGGGCACTTACAAAGCCTCTTGTCCTCCCAATACTCTCACACACTGCTGTGTAACAGGCTTACAGTAGGTGAGAAACTACTGGATGCTAAGAGAGCTAAACATCTGGTTGCTATCAAAACATTTAATTTGCTAAACAGCTAAACAGATCATTTACTATCCAAACAGCTAATTTGCTAGTTAACTAGCTAGTTTGTCATCGCTCAACAGCTAATTTATTATAGCTAAACAGCTTATTTAACAGCTAATGTGCTTGCTAAACAGGGTTAATGCTGATCGTATACCTCCTGGGTTTTAGGCGGAAGTGACGTAACCTGCCACCCAGGACAAGAGACGAGCATGAATACATAAGTTTTCCACAAAAATATCATAAATATAATATTTGGAGAATTCATAACTTTGGAGGACAGCAGGCTATTACTAATATTAAAAAGAAAGACATCTCACAAGAAGAAAAGCACAGATGGGATTTAACACTCAGAAAGCCACTGGGTGCGTTTGATTTCGGATTACAGTGACACACACAGTACGAGGTTTATTTAAAAAAAGGGGGGAGATTTTTTAGGAGTGTGCTCCCTCTCACTCCTGTTCACTGTCCTCCGGATTCCTGCAGGACTCCAGAGTCGCGAAGAGCCCATACAAAATGAAATTAAATGTGTCTACGTTTACTACCAGATGTGCTGTCAGTTGCTGCAAAAGTTGCCGACTTCTCATCCACGATTACGTCACTTCCGCCGCCTAAAACCCAGGAGGTATACGATCTAGCACTAACCTTGTTTGCTAAACAGCTAATTTGTTAGCTCAACAGCTAATTTGTCATAGCTAAACAGCTAATCTGTTAGCTAAACAGCTAATTTGCATCCCTGTGTTATAAGGGCTTTAATCTGGTTTTGCACATGATATTGAAAAGTAATATTGCACATGGTATTAAGGGGACATTGCACATTTTTTCGAATATTAACATTGCACATCATGTTAAGGTTAGATTTAGCAAATTGAGCCAGCTGCCTTAATGTGAATTTACTGTGATTCTCTAAAAGGAAAATGAATTGTGAGAAAGTGGTCATAAAGCACACAATAACGTCTCTAAAATAACCAACTTTCTGGAAGGTTAGAGTCCTTTGTCTCCTGCTCTCTTATCATTATCTCCTATAGGACGTGTCTCCATGCATTAGGTCTGATGTGTGCGTCCTCATCAGTTAATCTCTACCCCGTCCCACCGGGCTCTGTCACTGGAAGGACGTCTTTCTGCTAAATTGAAAATGAATAGAATGTCAGAGGATAATTAACAGGCAGTTCGTTAATGATCACATGACTCTGCTGGGATCACATGACCTCCCCAGAGAGGTCACTGTCACCTTGTCTCAGAAACTCAGCCAACATAAGACAGGAAATCTCTGTAAAGGAGATTATGCTGGGACAAAACAACAACAACGAAGAGCAGTAGTGGAAGAGGTTGTAGCAATTAAAGAAATCGGGCTTACCAAACACTCTTTTCCTGAACATTTCGCTTGTAAATTTGTTTTTTTCTGGCTAATTTATTAAATATTTTAGTTTTTTTCTATGTAAATAAATTGCTTTAACCTCAGAGAATACCCACATCTTTTTAAAATGTGTATTATTATTGTTAATTGGCTCTTTTCTCAGTATAAATGAATATTATTATTCGGTTTTTATCACCAACAAATGCATATCATACCAATTTAAGTTCATTTTTAATACACTAGGTTGTTTAGTTGTACAGTATTGCATCATATTATATTAACATATCTAAGGTTTTATATGTGAAAAGTAGCAAGAAGTTATGAGTTGAGACAGGTAAAAGTCCTGTATTGGAAATGTTACTTAAGTAAAATTTAAGAAAGTAAAATTAGCTAAAAAAAATTCAGACATGCCAAAATATTATGTCTCAATTTGATATTTGAATAAGTGTTCATGCTGTTTTTGTACAAAATGTATAAAATACGTTTATCATGTTAGAAACTCGTGTTTTATTCAAATATCTGGACTTTTGGTAAAGCAACTAAAGCTGTCATATAAAGGAAAGGAGTCAAACATTTAAAAATAAGCCTCCAAATTGTAGTTGAGTAGAAGAATATGGAGCATAACATGAAAATAATCAAGTAAAATAGGTCAAAATGTGTAAAAAACGTGAGTAAATGTATTGGTGAAGAGGTACAAGAGGCGTTCAAGGACCCTGGGAAATCTAACCGTCTTCCTCCAACTTCTCATTCTCCACTTCTCCAGCCTAACGTGTGCAGTGCAGTAGATTAGAGCGCCTCCTCGTCTGCAGTCTTCTCTCCTTCATCCTTACTTATGTTTCCTATGTGTCCTTATAACCTAGTTTTCCTTCCTTCCTTCTTTTCCTCGTTTTGCTGTCTTTTTCCTCCGTGCTTTCCATGTGAGTCCACGTTTTTCTCGTGGTCTTTGCTCCTCTGATGTTGTGGTAGTTTCTCTGAGATGTCCTGTGTTTGCTGCAGGTGTTGTGTAATGAATGTGAGCGTTAGCTGACACACAATCACAGAGAAGACTTTAAGTTACATCAGAAATCACTGTTGCAAAAGCAGAGAAACGGCAAAATAAAATGAGTGGCCTAACATAATAAATAAAGATATGTATAAATATGCAATATATACATTTTGACAGTTTAACATTGTTAATACTGGCTGTCCAGTATCTACTTTTCTACCTTATAATGCAGCTACGTGTTGATATTCCTTGGATATGTACTTATTAGATTTTTATTTAATGACCTTGTGCTTCTTCATTTAATATCTTCTCGTTTTTATTTTGCATTTTCTCTGCACTGTCCCCTTTGCTGTTGTCATAAAATAAATGTCTAAAGGATTTCTGATTCTGATAAAGAGGCAAGCAAACACATGAATGTCTGCAAGAGGAAATACAGACAGTAGATGCAGACTTTCTTACACTTTTAAAACCAAAAACACCCAAAAATAAGTGGACATTTCCACCTTGCATCGTCTTGTTTCTGTGATCTGTGGCAGCTTTGTTCAAATCGACTCCAACATGCAAAGGTCTGTCTGTGTTCCGTGTACGCTGATGAATACTGCCTCTCTGCCTTCATCTTCAAAACAAATGTCAATATGTATTAAAGAGTGTGAAGACCCCTGACCTCCTCTCTCTCTCTCCCCAGGAGGAGCAGCTGGACCCCGAGCAGCCGCTGGAGGAAAACCTTCTGAGCGTCAGGAAGCCGGCGGTGGTCCGAACTCACTCCCTGCCCAACGACAGCTACATGTTCGAAAACACGGCCCCCCCGGATCAGATTATAGCACAGAACCAGGGGCCCCAGCACACAGGGGGCCCCCACAGGAACCAATCAGGTACTGAACGAGTTTAAAATAGATGGAAACCAACACGTGTGACGAAAAAAAACACCTGAAGAATCGTTACTGGGTTCTTTTTACTTTACAGTTGAAGGATGGTGGTATATTAAGCTGTTTTTACCTGGAATTTGTTGTACATTAGTACACTCATAGTTCACCCTTATTATAGCGGTGTTACACTGTTATTAAACCCACTTTAATATAACAATATTACACAGGTTTTACACCCACATTACACCTCTATTATACCCATACGTCACTGTTATTACTCCTTCTCCTCACACATTAATACACCCCTATCACAGGAAATGGAAACCAGCACATGTGACCAAACACCTGCAGGATTGTTACTGTTTTTCATTACACTACAGTTGCAGGATGGTGGTATATTTAGCTGTTTTTACCTGGAATTTGGAGCACTTTATTAAGATATTAGTACACTCTTAGTTCACCCTTATTATAGCCATGTTTCACGGTTGTTAAACCCACATTAATATACCCTGTAATTACAGTTTTTACACCCGCATTACAGCCCTAATATACCCATACATCACTGTTATCATCCCTACTCCTCAGACATTAATACACCCTTATCACAGCCCCATTACAACCAGGTTACACCAATATTACACCCAGTTTGCACTTTGACACAGAACCTTTTTACACCTGGCACTTTCTTAAGGAACTTACACTTTAATTGTACCTGGCAAAACTTTAACCGTACTTCTTATTAGTGACAAAAGAGTAATCTGAACTATCCCGACCTGTCTCACAGATGACCTTTTTTAAATGGAACTTCCAAAGGATTATCTAGGAAGAACTGACACCTCTTTTTTAAAGTCAAAAAACTCAGGAAAGAAAATGAATTACTAGATTGTTTTTGTTCTCTCTTGCCACCATGACTTCCAAGCATGTTGACACTACCCTCGGAAGATGCATGTCATTCCCTCTGATACGATACGATAATACTTTAATGGTCAGATCAAGTCTGAAATGTGACTTGCATCACAGCAGCTCCATGTGTAACATCAACAGACAAACATCAAGACACAATACATGAACAACAAACAACAATCTTAATGTGTGTTTGGTGGCGTGATCATTATTATTTAGAGTCATTGCGTGCCTATTGATTTGAACACGATCCGTGTATCCATCATTTCATGGTCTTCTCTAAAGAAGAGGGACCAATGAAAACGTTGTCATGTTGCCGTTGTTCAGCATGGAAACATTCATTAGCTAACAATGACATTATTGTTCTATTAATATAAAGGGAGGTCAGGTACTCTTTAAAACAGCTGCTAGTTATGGGTACTTTTTACTGAAGGACATTTCAAAGCCTCTTTACTTCTACTTGAGTAAAGAAGTTTAGTCAGCACTTCTACTTTCACCAGAGTATTTTTAAACACGAGTATCTGTACTTCTACTCGAGTAAAGGATGTGTTTACTTTTGCCATCTCTGTTGTTTTGTTGATGTTTATATGTGTTGTTGTTGTGTTGTGTTCAGGCTCCAGAGGCTCCGTCTGCTCTCAGCCGGAGGACCTCTCCCAGCTGAGGGTCCCTGCAGACTTCTTCAGACCCATCAGCCCCCACAGCCTCTCCGACTCGGAGTGCATACCCCGCCTGCCCCCTCCCCGACGCACACACACACTGAGCCGCACGCTGCGCAGACAGGTGACTGCAACACACACACACACACACACACACACACACACACACACACACACTGTGTCAGATTATCACTTCAGTCTGAAATCACTTTACCTCTCCTGTCATTGTTTGTACTGTGAGGAGGCCCTGAGAGGCAAGTGAGAAACTGATCATTTTATAAATAATAATAATAATAATAATTACACAAATATTAATAATTCTAGAAAATGTTAGACAGGAAGGATTATTATTTATTTTTTTATTTGACTTTAAGTTTTTTCTTTTCAAATGTAAAAACAATGAATTATTTTATATAATCCTTTAGTGTTTTTGGTTATTAGGTGATTTGATTTGTACACCTGTGTTTACAGTGCATGCAGGTGCTCTAACTCACTTTTAATGTTAGTATTCAGAGACACACATTAACATTATATTAACAAAGAAACACTTTGTTTAATTCCTTGAATCACCAGAATATGTTTTTTCTCACTTGCTTCTTTGGGCTTCTGTATATATATATATATATATATGTGATTAAAGCTCAATTCAAGACTTTTTCCTAAGTCTTTATCCATGTTGCATGCTCTAAACACTCTCACTCTTCTTCCTCCTTCGTCTTCCTCCCTTTTTCCTCTCTTTATTTATATTTTATCATCTTCCACACGGTATCTGTTCTCTCTGATCTCAGCTCAGTTGGCCCCAAAAACCCCCCGACCCCGAGCTGCTGCACAAACACAGGAACTCCTGTTTCTGAAACCTGCAGACTCTAAAGAAAAACCACCGGGCCTTTCAGACACACACACACACACACACACACACACACACACACAGACAGACAGACAGACAGACAGACAGACAGACAGACAGACAGACAGACAGACAGACAGACAGACAGACAGACAGACAGACAGACAGACAGACAGACACACAGACAGACACACAGACACACACACAGACACACACAGACAGACACACACACAGACACACACACACAGACACACACACACAGACACACACACACACACACACACACACACACACACACACACACTTCCCTCCCTTCCTTCTTCGCCACTCATCTCCTTCTGCTCACCATCAGCCACAGAGCGTCTCAAACTCTCCCAAAGGTATTGAAGTCCAGGAAAACACCTTTAGTTTATCAGTTTGTATCCACTTTTATTCAGTATAACACGTGTATTAAAACCTGACAGATATGTTATTTGGCTACCCACAATGCATTGCACTTACCATATTACAACCTCAGGGGATTGCTGCAGAACAGAGAATATGCATTTGGCCGTTTTGTCGAGCACTATTGATCATATTTAGTGCTTTTAGGTGCAGAGATGTCAACGGAGTGCAGTAGCTATCAGAGGTGGAAGTACATTTACTCAAGTACTGAACTTAATTGCACATTTGAGTATTTGTACGTGACTTAAGTACTTACATTTTCATGCTACCTTCAGCTTCAACACTTTTTATATTTGCGTCACAGCTTTAGTTACATTTTTGCACAGAAAATACATGAACAATTTTACAATAAGAGCACCTTGCAAGTCTCTTTAGGTCATTTTCACATAAAAACAGACATCATTTCAACTTTTAAAATGTGAAAGTTGATGTTGTTCTTTAATGAAGATGACACTTTGGGATTTGCAAATCATTAAAAAATGTTACACCATTTTTACAAACGATAAATTCAGACATATCTTAAGCATTTCACAATCAAAGCAACTTTTAAGTTAGTTTAAGTCTTTCTCTTGTAAAAACAATCATAGTTTCAACTTTTAAATGTTAAAACATTCTTATTAAATTACCCCTCTGGCAAATTGCAATAAAACTTCTCTTTTTTTTCACTATTTTTACAAACTAGCATCATCAATAATCATATATTATTAACTTGTATAACATTCACATGGGACATTTTCCTCAAATTAGTGTCATTACTTTCAATATTTCCCCCAAAATACCCCCAATAATCACATTTTCAGTGCTTTTTCTTGTATCAGAGTATGTTCTCAGTGTTGTGTTTGAGTCAAGTGTTCTTCCTCCACCTCTTTTAGGTATTGCACTCAACTTGTTTAAGAAAAAAAGTGACAGGGTGACGATTCTTAGTTTAATTGCAGTCATCAGTTTCTTGGTGTAGTACTGCTGCTGTGGCCACTAGGTGTCGCTGTGGTCTCACTATTCAGGCTCATGCAGGGACACCCATGATTCAAACATCTCTACAAAGTGCCGCTCGCTTTAAAACTCATGCATGCCTCGCTTCCTCATCTCTGCGGATTCAACACTCTCTGATGACATTTTATGAGTTTCAGCGTCCATCGTGCTTCGTAAACCCTCCTCTCCTGCAGTAGAGACATGTTTTGTTCACCCTCTGACCGCTGGCCTCTCTCACTGCTCATGCTTTCTGTTCAGATGATAAGATAAGGTTGCAGGATTTTAAGTGAGAGGGGTCAAAGGTCAGAGGGTCAAGTGGTCTGGTTCAGAGTTCACCGTGCAGCCTTCAGTCCATGAAACAACAAGCAGCGTTCACTCTCCTGATGAAACAGAGACTGATTTGAAATGTCACTTACCTTCCTCTGATTTATATCTTGACTTTCAGGGAAAATGCCACTGGGCTTTATTTATTAAATTACTTCAAAGTAAAGGGGCATCTTTGATCACATTTCAAAGCAAAAAGGGTCATTTCCACACACTTTTACCTCTGAGTTAGTTCAAAAAGGAGTAGATTTTTCGATCATAAGGACTTTTCTCAAGATATCTCTGATCACAGTCATTAACCTAATATACGATAACCTTTGGGATCAAAGTAAATTGTGATCTTAAGAGTTTGCAATCATTACATTTGTTATAGATCCCCCTGAAGACACATTTAAGTTAGACAGATATATAATAAAGCTGTGCTATTAAGCCCCTGAGAGAGAATCTTCTTCTCACAGGTGTCAAAAGAAATGTCGGTATGTAGTTTATCAATCAATCAACCAATCAATGTTTATTTATATAGCCCAATATCACTAATGTTACATTTGTCTCAGTGGACTTCACAGTTTGTACAGAATATCAGTATGACAATACGACCCCTCTGTCCTTAGACCCTCACATCGTACAAGGAAAAACTTCCAGAGAAAACCCCCCAGTTTAAAGGGGAACATGGGAGAAACCTCAGGGAGAGCAACAGAGGAGGGGTCCCTCTCCCAGGACGGACAGACGTGCAATAGATGCCGTGTGTAAATCGAAGAGATAATACATTTTACAGCGTAGGTAGACCAAATGTTTGGAAATGCATGTTTCTATAATAATAAGATGAATCCACGAGGATGTCAACAATCCTGTGGGAGCCATCAGGGAAGTAGTATGATGAGAGTCAGGCAGGACCGCAGAGACAGGTTCAGCCACGACTCAAAGTCCAGGACTCAGATCAGGACTCAGGATCCAGGACTCAGGATGCAGGACTCAGGATGCAGGACTCAGATCAGGTCTCAGGATCCCAGCGTAGATAGACACCAAAAAGAAATTTGGGGGAAGCTGGGTTATTCGGAACATGAGAATAACTAAAGTTTATTTGTTTTTTTGGGGAATAGTCCGCCCTTAACTTGCCTCTCAGGGCTTCTGTATATGTCTGATGGGTTTTCATTCATTTAAGTGTAATTCTATAAAGATTTGTTTCATAAATATGCAATTATTAGTACACATAATGCCACCTACTACTTCAGAATCAGAGACAGGTTAATTGCCAAATAGGTTTTCACATACGAGTCATTTTCCTCTGTGTACATGGTGCGTGCTCTACATAAACACAGTTACAGAAGATAAAAAGTAAGAAAAACCACCCAAAAATGTAATAAAATTAATTGAAACTATTAAACGTTAAGATCTAGAAAAATGACTTACATGAAATCTGGATATACCTAAACATTTGCAGTGTATTATAGCAAAGGAATATTAAAATAAAATCTAATATGTGCAGTGTTGTGTTTGACTCATGCGGCCATTATCAGTCTCTCTGACCAGGACTTCCAAACTATTTCTGACGTCAGAAAGTAAACACAAGTAGAAATAATAATCATGTATGAGTGACAGGTATTCCCTTCAGACGGGGAAAATAAAGCCTGGTTCGGCCTCAAGGGAAGCACTGCAGAGTTCCTTTAATAAACAAGAACAAACTCTGTTCACCAAACTGACTTTAGACACTAACATGCTATCCATGATGCAACTTCACTGCAACCCTAAATGAGAACAGAGAGGACTCTGGGAAAACGCTGTGAACTCTGACCCCTGCTTCTCATCCTCATCTCTCCCCACTAACTAGTCTCCCCCTTTTCATCTCCCCCCTCCTCTTTCACCGCACATTTCCCCCCTCCCCCCTTCTCCTCCAGGTTGCTGTATCGACCGACTCTCAGGAGGCTCTGTTTTCGGACGGAGGGGGAAGCGCTGAAGGACTTGTAAACTTAGCCCTCCCCCTTTCACCCCCGCCTCCTTATCTCCCCCACTTTTACCACCCAGGCCCCCCCCCTTCCCCCCCCAGGAGGATCTGGAGGTGTCGCTCCTCACCCGGGGGACAGGAAGTGACATCACTATGGCACCAAACGATGGTGATGATGATGGTGATGTTTTCGTCAGAACGAGGCAGTTGAAGAGGTTTCACAGCATGGACACGACGCAGGGCAGCAACGTGGCCCCGCCCCCTCGCCTCCCTCGACCCCCCCGCCCTTACTCCTGGCTCGACTCCCCCCCGGAGACCTGCTTTTCATCGGAGGGGGAGTCAACAAACCCCAATCGTAGCCCCTCCTCCTCCTCATCTGGCTTTGTTTTTTCGCAAATCCACGCCTCGCCTCATAGACGCAAGAAGAAAATGAGCCCGCCGTGTATCTCCGTGGATCCGCCCAGCGACGAGTCTGGACTTTACCCCCCAGGAGTGGTTGTTGGGGGGGGGGGGGAGGGTTAGGGTTAGGGTTACCCTCCCCCCTGCCCAGCCGGGACACCTGTCTGAGGAGGAGGGTGCCCTCTAGTGACTCCTTTGACCTCGGGGTGACGGGGGGCGAGGGGGGTCTGTACAGCTACTGACGCCCCCCAGGGAAGAAAAGCTCTGAGCACTGACCCTGCAACACACACAGAAAGAGACACACACACACATACAGACAGACACACACACACACACACACACACACACGTGATGCACACTGTGTGTCTTTGGTTCTAGTTCTAGTAATAATGCTGCAGAGCAGTGGTTCCCAACAAGGGGGTACGGGGGTATTTGAGGGGGTACGTGGAAAAGATTATGGATTGCAATTTATTTCCACACAAAAGAAAATATTTGTAATCTTCCTGTTGTCCGAGGGTCAAATTGGACTCATTCATAAATGTTTTTTCTGTCAAAACAAGGTGTTGTTTTTATCGAAATGCCACAAAAATAACATCGTAATCACTACCGTCATTGAAATAGTGGTTTTATATAAATGAATAGCATCTGGTGTAAACATGTGCTGCCCATACAAAAACAATTGAAGCGGTTTTTAATACAGAAGCCTGACAACAATTCAAAATAATTATTCTTGTTCGGCCTATTATAAAACCTTTGTTTGGGTAATTTAACTGAGGTTTTTTGACAGTAAATTTAAAAAAAGGTAAGTTATTAATAGGAATTAAATTGGCTTAAAAGGTGGAACCAAGATTTGTGTAATAAATCTATATGTTTTATAAACAGTCAAACCAGGACAAAGTTTGTACAGCTGATGGGACAACAACACAATGTTTAAATTAAGAAAAAGTGAGTTTTAATGTTGTTTTTTAGCTCACAATACGTGTAAATGTCAAGTTTAAATGCATTTGTATTAAGGGTGAGTTATACAAGTGATTATCATTTAATGCACTTTGGTTAAATACAATTACAGAGGGTTTAAAACCAAATAAAAGTATAAAGTATTTAGGGGTTCAGGAGACAGAAGATGTTGGGAACCACTGCTGTAGAGAGTAACAATAGCCGCTTTCACACCAAGTGCTTTGCCGTACTTAGTGCCAGCTCTTAGTTCCCCCATTGAACTAAGAGCTGATCGCGTTCACACCGGAATAAGTTCCCTGAGGGAAGATTACGCAAATGAATCCGCTGACGTCACTTCTTCTTCTTCTGCTTTGGGTTTACTGGCAGGCCGCAAACAACTTCACGGCGTATACTGCCGCCTGAAGTCCCCGGCCGGAAGTCCCCGGAGTTGGGGACTGGCTTCAGTAGAAGCTGCTGGGACTCCCAGCAGCTTCTACTGAAGCCTTCCGAGTAAATCGCCAGAACGCCGACACCTCCTCATCTCCACCGCTCCCATGTTGTTTTTTGTGTTGCCATAAGTTAGTCTCTCTCCGTTGGTGCGCGGGGCTAATGCTAATGCTAATAATGCTAATGCCTGCAAATACAATGGCGGCTTCAAAAAACTTTTCCGAGTTTTACGGGGCGTGGTTTGCAATCCGCCCAGCCAATCAGAAATTGGAACTTTTTTCTCCCCAGGATAGTCCCACCTCTCTAGCAGGGACTGAAAATGGGGGTAAAAGTTCTCTGAACTAAGTTCTCTTTTTGGTGTGAATGCGAAATTCCAGGCACTAACGGAACTAAACGGGAAAAGTACGGGTAAAAGTACTCCGGTGTGAAAGCGCCTAATGGTTCAGAAACAGTGGGGACACCAAGGGTGAAGTACTGTAGTCATGTGACCACCCTGGGTGAAGTACTGTAGTCATGTGACCACCACGGGTGAAGTACTGTAGTCATGTGACCATCCCTTGTCTTTGTAATGTTACTGCCAAAACAACCACAGAAGAAGAGAAGACGCGAACGCAGGGAAACATGTTTAATCCGCCCGGCAACAGTGGAGGTACAAAGCAATATGAACGTTTTAGAGACACTATTTTCTTAAATTATTGGGCCATAGTGTTTGTACAGGATGTTGTTTTTTAATTTCATTTCGATTGTTATTTTCACGTGTGATTTTTTTTCTTTTGTCGAGATGGTTTGTCTTTGTCTTTTTTTTCACTGTAGGATATTTCTAGCTTTCTTGGTTTACTGAGGAAAGTGAACGTTTTTCAAAGTGCTGAAAACCATGTATTTGTAGGAATAATATATAAATATATATATAAAAAAAACAAGTCATTAAACTGAGTTTGGGTTTTTAAACACACGGTGGTTTGATTGTCCGAGAAAAATGTTTTTTCATTATTTTTTTGGTTGGTTTTGGTTCTCCGAAAGGTAATAACACAAAGCTGTATGAAATATGTGAAGCATTTTAGAAAAAACTACAACTTAAAGGTGATTTAACTGTTGATTTGTACATGACTTCCTCTTAGGATAAGGGTCCCATATGGTTAAAACAATAAATACAAACAAATTGATATATACAAAAAACAGTAAAATGATATATATCTATTAAGTATCTATAGATTACATCCTATAAAACATAACGAGTAAGTTGTAATAGACCGACTTACTACCAAAAAAACATATAAAAAGGACACTTAATGCATACATTTTACAAGTGTGCACACTAGTAGAAGATATTCAATGAACATTTGAATTAGAGTTGAATATGTACAAATTGTTAGTGTTATTAATCAGATAGAATTAAATCTGGTTAAAAATAATATAATAAAACATTAAAAAAATCACGAGACAGAGCTGATTGTTCTTTTAACAGTATTAATAGTAAACGTTAAAGAAAGACTCAGTTGTTATATTAACACACTCAAAGCAGAGCAAACCTGGTTACCATAATCATTTCTCTCTCTATCACACTGATTCACATTCAGCCCGAGCCGAGGCGAATACGAGTTCCCTGATTTGACATATGTTACATTATAATAAAGCTGATGAATGCATATACTGTAGGGGGGAAATGTTCTACTAAGTCCTTTGTGGCTCCAGAGGGAGCTTTGTGAAGTCTGATTACTTCCCACAAGTGAATTCAGTTGTGGAGAAACGAGGAACATCTGGGCCACGAGATGAAGATCTGCGAGAGACTCTACGGAGGAACAGGTACTTGAGATTTTAATGTTCAACACCACATTTGAAACCCTCTTTATTTGTCACACATACCTGCACACAGCACACACAGTGACATTTGGTCTCTGCCTTTAACCCATCTTATTATTAGTGTGGGGGAAACTTCTGAAGCAATTGGAGTCAGGACTCAGAGAGACACAAGGAGAGCTGGAGCTTTGATGGAGACAGGACTCAGAGAGACACGAGGAGAGCTGGAGCTCTGATGGAGTCAGGACTCAGAGAGACACGAGGAGAGCTGGAGCTTTGATGGAGTCAGGACTCAGAGAGACACGAGGAGAGCTGGAGCTTTGATGGAGTCAGGACTCAGAGACACGAGGAGAGCTGGAGCTTTGATGGAGTCAGGACTCAGAGAGACACGAGGAGAGCTGGAGCTCTGATGGAGTCAGGACTCAGAGAGACACGAGGAGAGCTGGAGCTTTGATGGAGTCAGGACTCAGAGAGACACGAGGAGAGCGGAGCTTTGATGGAGTCAGGACTCAGAGAGACACGAGGAGAGCGGAGCTTTGATGGAGTCAGGACTCAGAGAGACACGAGGAGAGCTGGAGCTTTGATGGAGTCAGGACTCAGAGAGAGACACGAGGAGAGCTGGAGCTTGATGGAGTCAGGACTCAGAGAGACACGAGGAGAGCTGGAGCTTTGATGGAGTCAGGACTCAGAGAGACACGAGGAGAGCTGGAGCTTTGATGGAGTCAGGACTCAGAGAGACACGAGGAGAGCTGGAGCTTTGATGGAGTCAGGACTCAGAGAGACACGAGGAGAGCTGGAGCTTTGATGGAGTCAGGACTCAGAGAGACACGAGGAGAGCTGGAGCTTTGATGGAGTCAGGACTCAGAGAGACACGAGGAGAGCTGGAGCTTTGATGGCAAACACTGACGGTTTATTTGGAGCTTCGGCCGGATAATTCACGAGACATGTCACGGGCCACAGTCTGACCACACGGTTGAGATGCCACAATCAATTCTGAAGAGCCCTCCTGTAGCTCCAGGTTTGAACTAGTTCAGAGTGTAATAATCAACATTCTTCAATAGATAGACTAAACAGCTGAGGACATTTGTTGTCGCTTATGGCTCGGGGTCATCTACACCACGAGAAGGATGTGTTCCAGGTGTCCCACAACAATAACTATCTCTGACCGAGAGTTGCCCGGTCATAAACTGGTAACAACAACAACTTGCTAGGGCAGCCCCTCCTTAAGGGAGATAGCGGCTGCTCAAGGTTGGTCAGCTGCGTCAGAGGGCGAAAGGTAAACGTGTTGGGCGAAATGATTCCCTGGTAACTAGGAGCAGTGGGCAGCTATTGTACATTTCTTGAATGTGTCTCAATTTAAAACTGATGCCTTCTACTAGCAGAAAAAAGCCATCAGAAGGAAGATTGGCGGTCAGATTCCCAACGAAATCAGACTAAACCATTTACAGACCGGGAGATCTTACGCTTTGCAGTGAGCTGTAGATTAGCCGGTTAAAAATAGGCAATAAGACAGATCTTTAATTGTATATGTTATGGCCATTACTTACGGTTGCCGACAGGTGCAAACACGCTTCAATGGCAAAAACACTTCCATTAGGAGAAACGATGCAAATATAAAAACACAAATGAAGAAACATCTTCACTAACTTCAGGAAAACATCCGCAGATCATGTGATCACATTGTTAAAGCCAATAAGAACATGTTAGGTAAGTTTCCAACAACAAGAGACCGTTGTCCAGCTTCACAATCCTGAACGTCACCGCGCATGTTTCCTCACGTTGCTGAATGTTCTCTAAATGCTGCTTGTGTTGTCAAGTTGCTGAAGAGGTTTCTTCATGTGGAACATTTGGGTTTCATATCTGCATCCTTTCTGAAGCTGCAGCGTGTTTCTCTTCATGGAAGAGTTGTAGGTTGTTGTAGCATGTTTGCACCCGTACAGCACACAGGTAAAGAAAGCAGAGACGCAGGAAACACAAGAGGATGAATGTGAGAAAGCACGAAAACATGATTTGATGCACATTTTAATCATAAAAAATTGCATTAATTTGATATACACAACCAACAAATAGGTGAAAATAAAAATGGACTTCTTAGACATCTTTCTCCACGGTGATCGGGCTCTATATTTGTCAATAAGTGTAAATATTTGTGCTGACTATTATGCAAAATAAATAATTAAAACATTAACATTTTGTAATTATGAACATCTCAGCAGGAGCAGAAGAAAACCCCTGAGGCGCCTGGGAATTATAATAATAATTTTAGCATTTAACTTCTATAATGACATTTAAAGAGCCCCTGCTGCTTATTTATTTAGACGAAACAAACAGATTTATGTAAGTAAGCATCTCATTAACAAATAAACACTCTTTACGGTTCGTATGCAAATGAGAGAAAGAGCCAATCGAGTTTCTTCTGAAGAATTTCAAAGTGGTTTTCTGAGACAGTTATTGCATTTCTTTGAGTTGGAATCACTCATTTTGAAGTCGTCTGAAACCTCTTGACATGTGTAAGTCTAGACATTTCCAACCCGCACTTCTTCCCCTTAAAATAACCCAGTAAATCTTCTGACACAAACACATTTCAACACGTTTCCCTCCGTCTGTATGTCTGTTACATTCCCCGCCGCTTCCCCTCTCACCTGTATTTAACTCCTTCCTTTACTTCACGGCTGACGGCAGGGAATCCGAAATATTGTCAACATGTTTTGTTTCTTGAACACGAGAACAGCGTCCCCGTCTTTATTTCAGATGTCTCATTTCCCTCCTCTCCATCTGTCTCACCGAAACAAATTAGGATGGATGATGGCGTTCAAATAACTGTCTACAGGGTTGGAAAAAAGTGACGCAATTCAACCGTGCATGGAACAAGAAAAGAGTAATGGGCTTTAATGAAAGACTTTCTGTTTTACCAAGTGTTACTCAGTGTTTGGCAAAAGAAAGTCCTGTTTCTGCAAAACAAGACGAATGAGGTGTTTGACTTCCTCCTGTTAACATGGGGCTGAAGGAGTATAACAACAACTCATTCAGATGTATTTTCTCCATGCATGTACAGTAAGGAGTGCAAAGACTTAATTGATCTTTTTGAATGCATTCATTTTCCTGCTGATTGGAATTTGCAGTGAACAGATCACACAAAAGAATATCAAATACATCATCCATTATATTATGACATAAAAAACATGTCAATTATAAAACAAATGATAAGTAAACATCAAGGGGAAAAGTGAAGATTTATTAGTAATAAAAGGTTTGCTGTGTTAATGCACTTTAATTTGAACTGTTGTATTTAGAGAAAGTTAGATTTATTTTACATATAATTACATATTTCTTTTATACCAATTAAGCAATAATTGTTTGGTTAAAATGTCCTTATTGTAATTATGTTAGACCTGGAAACAAGTCTCCTTTTAGGTGCAGTCAGACTTAGTATTTTTGGTAAAGTGAAGTGCTGAATATAGTTGGATTCATATCTGAAAGGAAGAGCTGAAGGCAGTTCAAGAAGTGTCAAGAAGAGATGAACGAAGCTGACATGCATGTGTAAGCCCTGAGAGCAGAAAAGTATTAACTGTCATTTAAAGAACAAGAGATTCAAGTTGAAAAGTCGGTCAGTCGTAGGGAAAAAAGCATGTGTCGCTTTAAAGGAAATGCACTGTAATGGAGCTGAGCTGTCAGCAGAAGAGTCCAAATCTAAAGTGTTTACATTGAACAATTTAAATCTATTCTAGTAGACCTCAACAATGGAAATATGATCAGTAGAAATGACCATGACATGGGACCTTTAAAGGGGCCATATTATTGTCATGTTCAGGTGTATATCAGTATGTAGTGTCTCTACTTTAAAGAGTCCTCTCCTGCTGATGTTCAGGTGTATATCAGTATGTAGTGTCTCTACTTTAAAGAGTCCTCTCCTGCTGATGTTCAGGTGTATATCAGTATGTAGTGTCTCTACTTTAAAGAGTCCTCTCCTGCTGATGTTCAGGTGTATATCAGTATGTAGTGTCTCTACTTTAAAGAGTCCTCTCCTGCTGATGTTCAGGTGTATATCAGTATGTAGTGTCTCTATTTTAAAGAGTCCTCTCCTGCTGATGTTCAGGTGTATATCAGTATGTAGTGTCTCTACTTTAAAGAGTCCTCTCCTGCTGATGTTCAGGTGTATATTTCCCAAAGGAAATTGATTTGAACCTCAGAAAGCCGGACCTGATTAGTTTATTTTTGTTATGTGATGCTGATCATCTAGGCAAGACAAGAAGTCGAGTAGAAAATTATTCCAAACTTTTTCAGCAACTTCATTTATTATTCCATTTATAAAAACGTTCAGTGTGAGAGGGTCTGCAAAATGTCATGATTAGGAAGCAGACCAGACGCTCTGTGTTGGGACAGGAGGAACTTTAATGCAGTAATGAAGGCAGAGAGTTAGTGTAAAGTGGAGTTGACAGTCCAACAGATGAGATATCAACGGGCACCTCCTTTATTATTTGTCTGGAAAAGTACAGCTTCATTTGGACTGAAAATATATTTCCATGCTGGATTTATTTTTCCCTCAATCAGCTACAAATATATAAAAATGCGCAAAAAAATGAGAAAAAAAAGGACATAGTGGCTCTACATATATGTTGTTTTTTCATATTCTTGACCTACAATAAGACTGTCATTCTTTCCAATTTGTGTGCAAAAAATGCAGGGCAAGTGTCTGTCTGTCTGTCTGTCTGTCTGTCTGTCTGTCTGTCTGTCTGTCTGTCTGTCTGTCTGTCTGTCTGTCTGTCTGTCTGTCTGTCTGTCTGTCTGTCTGTCTGTCTGTCTGTCTGTCTGTCTGTCTGTCTGTCTGTCTGTCTGTCTGTGTGTGTGTGTGTGTGTGTGTGTGTGTGTGTGTGTGTGTGTTTTCACTCATTATGGACGTCTGTTTTGTCTAATCCCCCTGAGATGCGTGTAATTAAGACATGGCCCACAGAAGGAAGGAGGCACTGGTTTTTAAAGCATGGCCATGCATCGACTGTGTGTGTGTGTGTGTGTGTGTGTGTGTGTGTGTGTGTGTGTGTGTGTGTGTGTGTGTGTGACAAACAGCTTCACACTGACACATTTTAACCTTTCTTCCCTCGAGATGACTTCACAGACACATTTTAATGATTTATTATTCAGGTAATGCTTCCATCTGTTTAATAACAGTCGGAGCCATTGGGTTTCAAACACATACAACAATTTGTAGAATTGTAGAGGGATTCAAAAATGAGTTAGTAAGATGGCACTTAATAAAGATTTTAAAAGGTCAATTAACACACTCCCCTCGCTGTGACTGACAGTAATGAGTCAATTTACAAGCTGTCAGCGACCACATTAATCATCTCTATGCATGTCACCACATTCAATTAGGGAATATGTTAATTAGTGTAGAAAAGGATTGACAGCCTTCCATTTCCTGCCATTTGCCTGAAGTATCTCTGAGTTTCAGACCTTTAGCTGGAGTTCCTCTTCACTGGATCGATTGACTCGCTGCCTGACGGGAATTCATCTCGACTGCAGCTCCGTGGAGGATATTAAATACTGAAAAATAGAAACACAAGTGCCGCTCCAGCCTGAGGGATCTGACTCAGGCTTTATGAAGAGAGTAGAGAGGCTTTCACACGAGGGAGCGAGGAAGAGGCTAATTCATCGATGAAGAAGAAGCATCGCTGACCTTCAGAGGAATCCCTGCAGACTTCATCACAGAGACACACCATATGCTCAATTCAGAGGAAGGACGTGTGTGTGTGTGTGTGTGTGTGGTGTTGTGTGTGTGTGTGTGTGTGTGTGTGTGTGTGTGTGTGTGTGTGTGTGTGTGTGTGTGACGTCTTTCTTCTTTGAACTTCCTCTGATAAACAGGGAGGGATGAGGAAAGTATCGGCAGAGGGAGTGGGAGGTACATAGCACGCCAAAAACAACTGAAGTTTAGTTGTTTTTTTGCCAGCAGTAAGTCCAGAATAAACTCCAAACAGTTGTCTCAGGAAGTCTAGATTATTGGGAAAGTCCGTTCTCTTTTTCCCTGCTTCACTGCGTTAGCTCCTAGGCGTCACAATACTTCTGTCCTTATTGTTATAAACCTTAACTCTGCTTTCTTATTATTGCTGCAGCTGTTTCTCTGGACCCTACGGGCTCTTAAAGACAACATTTCACTGTATGCATGGTTTGTGATTATTTGGTAAATAACATATTTGTTTGGGAACATGCGTCACTTATTACCAGACTATGAAAAGGCATTATACTGTAGGTCAAATATTAAGTACAACTACAGCAGATTTAGCTTCAAAATATATTTAAAGTACCAAACGTAAATGTACTTACTGTACTTACTTACTATAACAGCTTGTAAAGGGGGGGCTAATTGTGTTTACTTTATACACTGCTGCTGGATATCTTAACCTATTTTTTGTTTAATTATTCGTTTTTTATATTTCGTTTAAGCGAGTTATTTGAATCTGTAAAGTAACTAATTTTGTCAAATAAATATAGTGAAATATTGGCTTTGAAATGGTAGTGGGGAAGAAGTATAAAGTAACATAAAACATGCTACAAATATTCAAGTAAAGTACAAGTGTCCCCAAATCCTACTTGAGTATACAGCATATGTACTTCACTACATTACACCAAAAGCACTTTGCATTGTTCTCACTGCGTAAAAACAGTTTGCTCCTGGAAGAATAAACCTCTGCAGACTCTGAATGTTCTCCAAAACTTGTCAACACGACTCCATCTGACAGTGAGGATAAACGCTTCAGACTCTGTGTGGTTCAGAGACAGTGTGCACAATATACTTTGTTAGAAAACAACAAAACTTTAATACACACTCAAATATGGAAAGGAGTCAATTTCAGAAATCCTTCATTAGTCTCTTTTCTGTACATGGCTACAGCTGATAGAAAGGAAACTTGTTTGGATTGAACCACCAACCGTCTGATTGGAAGATGCCCATTTACCGCTGAGCCACTAATGTACTCTGATGGCTTCCTGTGCTCACAGTTTTTTTAGGAATGCTTTCTAACTCTTCCAAGGCAGATGTGAGAAAACAGTAACTGATATTTCTCTCTGGAGAATAAATCAACTTCTGCCTTCAAACCACCGTCAAAATACTGAAGTCCTGTCATGTAAAGCTGCAGGAGCCATGGGGGCTTCTGTCCTAAGAAAACACGTTGAAGGCTCAAACCTCGTCCAGGATCCTGTCCATCATAAGTTGTTCAAAGCTCCAGCTTCACGTCACCCCCCAGCTAAGCTAAAGGTGGCTAATGTTGGCTAGAAAGGAACTACAGCACGGTCACATGACTTCACGTCCCACCGCTAAGCTAAAGGTGGCTAATGTTGGTGCTATAAGGAACTACAGCACGGTCACATGACTTCACGTCACCATCGCTAAGCTAAAGGTGGCTAATGTTGGGCTATAAAGGAACTACAGCACGGTCACATGACTTCACGTCACCACCGCTAAGCTAAAGGTGGCTAATGTTGGGCTATAAAGGAACTACAGCACGGTCACATGACTTCACGTCACCACCGCTAAGCTAAAGGTGGCTAATGTTGGGCTATAAAGGAACTACAGCACGGTCACATGACTTCACGTCACCACCGCTAAGCTAAAGTGGCTAATGTTGGGCTATAAAGGAACTACAGCACGGTCACATGACTTCATGTCACCACCGCTGCTAACTAAGGTGGCTAATGTTGGGCGTGAACAGTGGGGTATTTACTTCTTTTTTTTTTTTTTTGGTCGTGGAACAAAACTGTAAAATCTCTTCAGCTTGTGTTAACCACAGACCTTTCATGATAACAGCCAAAAATCAGAAAATCATTGACGTCCAAACTTATTCCTGCACGAATCTTTTTTGCTGCTGACTTAAATCTCTCTCCAGAGAACCCAACACACACGTCTCTCTCTCTGTTTTTAAGAGTCTCTACTCACACAGTCAGTCCGTGTCGTATCATCCCCTCCAGCCGATACGCTCCGGCACTTTTCATGCAATTGGTTCCAGTCCAGTTTCTAGAGATAGGGCAGGTGAGGACAGACCTTCCTGCAGAGTTTGAACTCTTCCCTTCGCTGAGCACCTTCACTGCAGGCCAAAAAAACTTTGATTACACGCACACCGCACCGAGGATAAGTTCCAAGAAAGAAAGAAAGATGGCTTTGTGTGTGTATATGCCTCTATGTGTGTGTTTGTCTTTGAGGCTTTTGCAGATAAAGACCTGACGTCCGTTGGGAAAAAGGGATTATGGTTCAGCCAGAAATTGATGACTAAAATGTGGAGAACAAACACGTTAAATAAATTAGTTGATTCTACTTTGTACAGGGAAAACAAGACTTAGTGGCTCTGAGGTTACCAGCCGCTACAGCGACACTGCTTTTGTTTTTCAGCTTGGAAATGTGTTGTTGTGTGTGTGTGTGTGTGTGTGTGTATGTGTGTGTGTGTGTGTCATGAATGCAAGTTGTGGTCGTGGAAACAATTACTTAACTACCATAGAAGCATCTAATAGATAATTAAATGCTAATATCTCTTTCTGTCTTGTTGTGGGTCTGTCTGGATGTGGACAGATTGGTTCACAGCGATACAACCAAGCAAGATGCAGGCACAACACTTTACAGATGTATAGTTGTCATCCAAAGTCATGTTTTCGGAAGAGGACAGCTAATCAGACTGGAAAACATTACGAATGTGACGTTAGTCTGTGAAAACAACTTGATCAAAAGCGCCTCTCTGTCACTTTCTGATAGTCGTAGCTGCCTGATAAAAATCCTGATTCTTATACGATAGATCTGCATTAAAATACCTCTCAATGGTTTGCATACCCCAAGTCAAGGCAACAATTTTGACTAAGTTAAAGCCCAATAAAACATATCATTGCTTAAAGTCATGCATAATTTGGAGGGCGACTTTCTAGATGGCTGCCACATTAACAACCAGACTTCCAGAAACTACGTCTTCAGACAGAAGAAACCAAAAGAATCTTGCTAAATTGTATCCTTAGAAATTAAGTTAAAGAAGATCTAAGGTTCGAATACATGGTTTTGGTTATGGAAAGACAGTGGAGTGGATTGAAAATTGGAAAAAGTAAAATTATCCTGACGGATGCTTCAAGAAACCAAGACCACCGTTTAACCATGACTACATTTTATGAGATGTCAAAATAAAGACCATCATCCAGGAATCTAGACATATTCTAAGTGAAAAGTTTGATATCCTTGTTATGTTGAAAATGTATTTAGAGCTCCATAAAGTTTCCCTAATGCTGAAACCATGAGGTTCATAACAGGTTTTCGAGCATAATTTTCAGGAGACGGGTAAACAAAATGAAATCCTTCAACCGAGAGCTTGAAAGCACGAGGAAAACAACATCCTTACTTTTTAACAGATTATGAAGAGACCAAAATAAAATAAGCTAATAAAGATGTGAGGTATGGTTAAATTTAGGGAAAAATGTCAGGTTGAAAATTGCAAAAAGGTCAAATGATCTGGACTGATGCTTGAAGCAAAACATGAAACCAAGACCACCGTCTATTCCTAACCATAACTAAATGTTTCGAGATGTCAAAACAAAAAAAATCATCCAGCAATCTAGACATATTTGTTCCAATGAACAGTTCTTCTTATGTTCCTTTTTATGTTAAGTAAACATCCAGTTCGCCATAAGTAAAGTTTCCTTTTGTGAAACCCCAATTAGTTTAAGGGCAATTCTTACAAGACGTGTCATAAAATTAAAAAGACGTACCGCTACCGTGTGATTAACCCACAACAACAAGTTCAGAATCACGAGGAAAACAATCATATATTTAACAGACCGTGAAAGAGACTAAATGAATCTCACAATTACTGAAATGTGAGGTCCGAACATAGGGTTAAAGTTAGGGGAAATATGTCGGATTGAATATTGGAAAAAGTAAAATTATCCGGACTGATTTTTCGAGCTAAAAACATGAAACCAAGACCATCATTGAATCCTAACCGGCTTATTGCATTAAGTTGTCAAAACAAAAGCAACATTCCAGCAGTGGATACGTAGGAAAAACCAATTGGGCCAGATATTTCCTTGTTGTGTTGTTCAAAGTTCATTTTGTTCCTCTATTAAAATTATTTAAGCTGATACCATTTGCTCCATAATTAGTTTTACATGAGGCAGGCTAAAGGGAAACACAATTAAAATGTCAAACCGCTGCAAAGTGGATTATTTTACGACCACCAGTTAAGAAAGCACATACCGAGTAAATCAGATTGAGTCGTGTTTGTTGAGGCTTTTGTAAACAGCTTCTGTATTGAAATGGAAAGAGAGAGACGGAGCAGCAGCTGTGTGGCAGAATATTACTGACGCAGAAACTCATAAACAAAATATATACTTGGATTGAATATTTATTAGGTTTGTGTCTGAAGTTGTGCTCACAAGTTACACAGCTGGACGCTGAAACACAGTGTTGGTAAGAGAAGTAAAATAAGAAATACTAAGGTCTTAAAACCTCCATGACAAGTTAAATATGTGAATTGAGAATCTTATCGAGGTATTATCACCAAATTGTGCTTCAAATATCAACAGTAAAAGTACTCATGGCTATTTTCACAGTATTATATTGCACTGTTAGACAATATTAAAGTGATTTTAACGCAACAAAAATGCCATATTAATGATGTTGTTTTGAGTCAATTTAAGTTTGATTTGCTATGTTTAATTATTCGTAAGTAAAAGTAATAGTACTTTGTTTCAATGCTCTATGGTAAACTTGTGCAAGAAAAAACATTTAAATAAATGTTTTGTTAGTGGAGAACTTTAACCAGTAAATAAGCGCATGGACAACACCATATATTATATATTTCCACCAGTAATACAGCTGATAACTTTACCCAAAGATTACCTTAAGGCCTTAGAAAGGGACTTGAGGCCATCTTTAATCTTCTGTTACTACGACTCGACATTTTATCTCCATGTGTTTGCTGACGGCGGTTGATTTAAAGCTCAGAAGCTCACATCCAGAGAAATACTTTCCACTGGGATTTGGAGGAATACTTTTATTTATCCCTCCCTGGATTTCATTTTTAAAAAGTCCAAAGGTGGAAAAATCATTTTGTTCTATAATATGTTATTTTACTTAATAGTATGACATCTTAAATATCAGAACTGTCATCATTTGTGGTCAAATCATCAAGAGTAGCGGGTATTTTTGACTTCAGTGACACATCTCTCTTTCTAAGCGTGCAGATAAATCCACTGGACCAGAATAAACTCCAGGCCGTTGCTCTCAGAAACTCTGATTATTGGAAAAGTCAGATCTATTCGTCTCTGCTTCACCGCGTTAGCTCCCGGGTTTCACGGTACTTCTGTCCACATCATTGTAACTATAAACTCTTCTTCATGCTTCTCTGCACCCTGAGGTCCTTTAATAGAAAAGTTACACTCTACGCATAGTTGGTGAAACGTCCTTATCTGCATGGGAATATGTGTCACTCATTAACTGACTATGAAAAGGCATTTGAGGTCCTGCACCGTTAGCGTCTTAGCTTAGCTTATCTTCTCTGTCTCAATTCATGTATTTCCTTTCTTACATGTGCTACTTTGTGCATCCCAATTGTAAGTATGGCCAAATGCACTATGAGTACCCATTTACTGCTCTCATAACGGTCAAATAGTCGTGTGTAGAAACCTGGACACTTCTCAGACTCAACAACTGCCATCTTGGCTAACGGAAGTAGCGCTAGCAGCTGCTATTGCTACACGGCACTATAGAAATAGAAGTTACACTTTTTGTTCACTATTTTATAAACATACCACTATACAGCTCTCTTAAAAGGCCACCAATGGTATTGGGTTAGTAGAGCAGTATAGGTAATGATTTGCTACTGCGATAACGTTACTAGCTACCTAGCTAGATGGCTAGCCAATAAGATAAGATGTACTTTATTGATCCCAATTTGGGAAATGTTTGCATTGCAGCAGCATCATACCACTATACTGCTGTCTGCAGGGTTCCTGCAGGTTTCACCAACTCAAATTTAAGACTTTTTAAGACCTTTTTAAGACCACTTTAAATAGAATTTAAGACCTATTTCACGGCAAGAAAGTATGAAGGAAAATTGCTATGAAAGAAGAAATACATACATGAAATGTATTCATGTTCAACATAAGAACGATGACTGAAACAGTCATAACAGTACACAGAACTGTGTTAGTGTGTTAGACAAAAAGTGTGTGTGTGTGTGTTGTGTGTGTGTGTGGTGTGTGGTGTGTGTGTGTGTGTGTGTAGTGCTAGATCGTAGGGCTGCTCAATTAATCGTATTTTAATCGCGATTACGATTATGGCTTGCAACGATTACGAAAACAACGTAATCGAAATAAAACGATTATTTCTTTATTATTAATTTTTTTTTTTAATTTTTTTTTTTTTTTTGGTTTTTCAGTTGAATTCTACTTAAAGTTCAGGATAATCAACTGTTAAAAATATACTGTTCACATTTTTTTTCTCCAATAAATGGATGTTTTCAAAGTAAATGGATAATCGTTTTTCATAATCGTGATATCAATTATTGACCCAAATAATCGAGATTATGATTTTTGCCATAATGGAGCAGCCCTTGTTCAACATGTATTTCCTGTTCATTCTGGACCGTGACGGTGGGCCAGCCTTCAATGTTTAACTGAGTGGAATATGTTGAATATGTTTTACCAAAATGTTGGCTATATGTTAAGGAGTGTTCAGGTTGTGACAGTGCACTGCAACATGTTTGTTGATCTTGTTTATTGGTATTTATTATTTTGATATTATTTATTTAAATGTAGATATGAATGTATAATTTATTTTATTTTGTATTGGTTTTTCAGTTGATTACCCTGAACGTATAATTCAACAGTTAAAAAGTTCAAATTATTATTTGTATTTGTTTTAAAGTACAATAAATGGATGTTTTCAAAGTCAATGAATAATCGCATTTAATAATCGCAATTACAATTATTGACCCAAATAATCGAGATTATGATTTTTGCCATAATCGAGCAGCCCTACTAGATCGTATACCTCCTGGGTTTTAGGCGGCGGAAGTGACGTAATCGTGGATGAGAAGTCGGCAACTTTTGTATTAAAAGTTTAACGTTTACCCTAAATAGAGGAGACTTCCGCTCACGCACGTCTTGTCACAAATATGAGGTTCATTAACGAATAATGAGATCATACTCTATAACAACATTACAATGTTTGAAATATACTTACATTTCAATAATAATGGTTTGATTATTAAATAATAACTTACAGTTCTTATTTGTGTTGCATTTGTGGATAAAACCCAAAGAACATTTAGGATATATATAAATACTGATCAGATATCCACCAGATCTTTTAGTGATTTTTGTGCCTCTTGGAGAAATTCAATTGCAACATCAAATACAAAAGTTCATCTGAAACAAACTCAAATACCATAATGAAATTAATCCACAAATGATGATTGTTATAACTTAAATGTTATACCTGGAAACACAAATACACAACCGAAAGCAAGCACTAAATTCGATGTTTTCCAACCAAATACGGTTGAACTTACACTTCCCCATATTTGTTTGTAAATAGATTCGAAGATACTTTAGTTTCTGACTGCCTCTAGCTTGGTTGCTAGGTTACTAGCTGGGTGTTCTCTAATAAGGGGCCGGGGGAAACAAAGTTAGTGATTACTGGTTCCATGTTGATTTAATTCAATACAAATTGTTGAGGGGAACTGAAAGGCTCTCACCGTACTGGTTACTTTGCAGCCCGGACATTTCCCCCAAAACACATTTAGATCGCAATACAGAAGTACCTTTCAAATCCCATCATTTTGAAGACCTTCTAAATCATATTTAAGACCTTTCTTATTTTTTGGATCATATTTAAGACCTTTTTAAGGCCTTAAATTCAGATTATCAAATGTAAGACTTTTTAAGACCCCGCGGGAACGCTGTGTCAGTAGAAACCATTGTTAATTGTATAGGGTTTGTTAAGCAGTCTGTAATGATTTGCTATTGGCTATAGCAAGCTACCGAGCTAATTAGCTAACAGCAGCAATAGCCACCTCCGGTGTGAGCACAGCCACCTTGTGCGATTTGAGACACTTCACAGTCAACATTTCTCACACACAAGATTGTTTACAGTTTACAACTTAACAGTTTACTAGAGGAAGAATCCAAATTTACATACAGCTATAATCCTGTGGCAAAAGCTATAATTTAAACGTTTTTTTCAGTTTAAATTGAGCTGACAACATTCAAGTTTTTCTGTTTCCACAACAATTCTGTTTTCTCGGACACGTCAAGTCTGCTGCTGACTCAGATCTCCGCGCACACACACACACACACACACACACACACACACACACACACACACACACACACACACACACACACACACACACACACACACACACACACACACACACACACACACACACACAGTATATATCACAACCGAACAGAAAGAGCAGGCTGTCATGAAGTCTCATATTCTGCAAGTTATTGCCGGTTGATCCTCTTTACATATTTAAAAATATTTCCTCTCCAAATGTGCTGCTGTGGAGAGGAGGTCAGGGAAAGGTGGAGGAGGGATGTGATAAACACACTCAATTTACAACAGAGCGATAAACTAAGACAAGTTTACAGCAGAGGAGTAGTTTTATGGTGATTTTTTGATGAGGTCTAGATTTAAACACCTGCAGTGATCGCTTTCATTTCAAAGATTTACTCAAATTATTTTTCTTTATATCATGGTGCCAAGGATATGACAGTGATTTGCTAAATAATGGAAAATAACGGGCTCCAATTTCCCAATGTTAACGTCGAAGTTTTGGCAGAATCAAATGCTGTCTTCCCTTTAAGGCAGTTTTTTTCTGCATTTCAAGTGATTGCTGTGTCCCTATAATTATGAACGGATCACTATGCATCACGTATCCTACCAGAAACCCAAAATTAGTACCAGATGATAGCACAGATATCCTCTGGGACAGTGTAGGAAATGGGAAATAATTACAAATGGGGATGTAAACACCTCGCTGTTGTTGCCATGAACATTTTCCATCCCCTGTCTGGAACATTTTCTCCGCTCTCTGCCTCGGTTACGTTTCCCGTGAAGTAATTATCCGAAATTAACAACACAAGGCGCTCGGCTCACAGCCGTGACACCAGGGGACGCGGGCTAAATTTACACAACACCTGTAGATAATTCCCAGCATAAATCAGGTAATTAGCGGATGATGCACTCTGTGTGCCAGAAAGTGTTGTTGCATTTTGCTTTTCTTGTGAAAGGTTGGGTATCTGTGATGAAGTTTTCCTTTGTTGAATCTAGAGTGCTGATTGTTTTTGAATTGGATAGATTTTTGGCTATAAATTAAACTGACTTGAATAATGAATAACTACAAGATAGTAGCTTAAAATTGTCAATGCGGTAGGGATCTTTGTTCAGTAAAAAATGTTCAATTAATACGTGACAGTAATGTGTTTTTTCCCCGGTAACGAGTAGTGTAAAAAGTTAAGGTATTAGGCAAAAAATAAGAAGGAATTACACCTTTAAAATCCTGTTTTGCACGAGACATTTTATTTGTTAAAAATAACTCCATCTGTTATCTTTAGCTAGTTTAAAACGACTCGTTTTTACAACTTATATAACTTGTGAATCTAAAATAACTCCTGTCCTTTAAACATTTATAGACTTCAGTTCAACACTTCTCACATGTAAGTTATTTATCAGGAAATTCTGTTCTGTTTTGCCTTGTCTGGAAGTCTGAAATAAAGGTATTTTTTTGTTTTAACTTCCTCTCCTTCGCATTTGGGTCCATTTTCCGTGACGCAGGGATAATGATAGACTGAGAACAACTCTTTCTTTCCCCTGCAGTTCTGAAATGACCCGTCAAAATGACCCTGTGATTCACGAGAGTCGCCATGTTCCACGTTCAAGTCTTCAATTATTCATGGCTTCACCTCCAAGGTCTTAAGCAGCTTAAAGTGTGTAATTGCTCCTCTGAAGCCACGTGTTGAACAACTGAAGCGTGGGTCACTGTGGCTTGTTTTTATCTCAGATGTTTGAGGCATGTATGGACGAATTTAAAAGCTGCAATCTGCATTAGACACACTGCTGGAGGAGCTTAGGATAACTCATCATCTGCAGAGCTGCAGTTTGATGGATTTGCATTAATGTAATTCACTCTGACCTTGCAGGCCCTAATGTGAGCACGTTTCACTTCTGCATCACTCACTGCTAAACACCTCATCTGTAAAACCTTTGCAATTATTTAACCGTGCAATACTCATAACACTGAGAATAATTACTCTATTACACAGTACACTTCGAGCAATACTGTGGTGTCCATGATTCATATATTTATTAATACTTACACACCACTGCATGTATTGTAATATACAAATGTTTACATACTTTTTGTTGTTATACATATTGTTGTACAATGGGCACATTTTAAATTCATCTTAATTAGGTAATACTTTTATTTTGTTGTATTTTTTTATTGCACTTTTAACTTTAAGTGCTTACATGTATTATTATTATTATTATTATTATTATTATTATTATTATTATTATTATTTGTATTTTATTAAAATAATGGAGCAAAACCTAAAGCCATGATAATAAATTAAAATAGATTATTATAAAATATAATTTATTGACAATTACCTTGTCTTTTGTATATTTCTCAGTAATGAAGGCTTTGATGTCTGATAATAAACTCTTCCAATTACAGTAATGTTAATGAGCCTGGTGAATGAAGCTAGAAGTGGACATTATTTATTCCACTTTATAACATGGCTTTGTTGCAGTGGCGAGCCGTGACTTTTATACCTAGGCCCTCTGACCCCCAACCCTTCCCTGGAACAAAAATAAAAAATGATATTATTATTATAATGATATGTTATTACGTCACAGCGTATACTTGAGCGGAAGATCCAAACAACGGCCCGGGGCGCAACACGCATCAATGACAGCGACCCTCTACCACACAAAACAGCACCTGTAAATAACCCAATTTGTGCTCTTTGAAATTGAAAAGGATATTGCATTGTTTTTGTTACTTTCGTTGCAGTTGTATGTCTTAAGTGTAATTTGGCATGCTTTTATTTTGAAGGCGAGTTAACGCTGTTGACAGGAAGTTGTTGTTGCTATGGAAACAAGAAAAGCTTCACAGCGGGCGGAACTTGTCATAAAGTCCGCGATAATAAAACCCACCCATTTAGAGGGAAGATATGATTGGTCAATTGTACTGTCATTTGACATTACTCTCTCGTTGATTTACTATAGCGGGCCCTCTGTGAATTCACAGCAGGACCACCATCTTCGTCTTCCCAGTGACTCGCAGAGACGAGCTTCTTTCATTTAACCCTTCACATTCAAACAGAAACTGAATAGGCAGATTCGAAGGATTTATTCCTTTGGAAATGTTATTTTAAATACAATTAAATCAAGTTATTGCTATATGTGCAATATATACATTATATACATATGCCATTAATAACTGTGTAATATATACCTGGCTGCTAAATCCTAAGAACTGTTACAGGATTTGTATTTTGAAAAGTACTTTCTTTTACTCTTATTTTTTTATTATATTTTTTATTATATCATAACTTAGTACTTTTTTTAATGTTTTTAAATATTATTTTGTAGAATATCTTAGGCCCTGACGGCTCGCCACTGCTTAGTTGAATACTCGATTCTGATTGGTCAATTCAGAACACGTGACACGTTGTTAATCCAGTAGTACAGACTGCTGTCAAGGATTCATTGACCGTTGTTAAGGACGCTCACATCTGCAGAAAGATGGTCGATTTATCTGTATACAGTTTGCTTTTCAAACAGTTTGCTTGTCTTTAGTTTTCCGTTGTCTACCGTCTGAGAGCAACATGGAGGATTTTAATATGAATTGTAATATATTTGGAGAGCACAGGATGAATGGTGAGTGGCTGATGAGTCCCCAGTGAAGAAAAGAAAAAGACAAGAGGGACAAGAAAACAGCGGAGAAGTAAGAGAGGCGAAAAGACGGCCCACATCAGCTATGGAGCTGCGGTCCTTTTTACGCAACGGTCCAGACATAGACATCAAACGGCAAAACATATTCAGTGTGCAGTTCCTTTGGCGTTAGGGCAGGGATATCTAGATACTTCCCAAGCTTTGACATCATGAATTGTGCTACTTTTAAAGCAAGCAGCAATGTTTTCAAATCTGTAATCAAAAAGGTCCGCAAAAACGCTATCGAAGCAGTTCCTGCCGTTGCTACGTAGTTCAAACGGTAACAACGGACTATTTTTCTTAGCGGATGCATGTTATTTTAAATCAATAATACTATTTTTTTAAATCAATAAAACATTTCAATTAATATTGGGAGTCATGTCGTAACTTTGTTGAGAATGTGGCCTTGTAATAAGCGGGATAATGAGCGGCGACTCGGTTACTTATTTGATGTGTTCCGCTGCAGTATTTAGTCGGTATCATTTATCTTCAAATTGTTAAATACACAGGCTTCAAACTTCTGTTTTTTATCAAAGAAACATGTTTTTTTCTAACGTTGTTTATATTTTTGTACTGAAGTTTGAACCAGAGTTTCTTTTTGATCGAATATACACAACAAAGCTCCAACTGGGAGACAAGTAAAATTGTCCGAGTCAGAATAAATGTTTACTTCCATGACCCCAGGCACTTCAGATACCATCGTGCAGCTCAATCAAAAAGTGATAAACATGTAGGAGCCTGGAGGCTGAAACATCTGCTAAACAAGTGTCCAGCTCTATTTATGGGAGAAAATTGGCTTTTTTAAAGTACCTGTCAATACGTCTTCTGTCCGACTGACCCAGACTGGTTTTGTCTCATTTGGTTTCAGAATAATAGACAATCAATCATGCATGCTGTCTTGGATATAAATCATGCATGTCTTGTCTCTATATTTCACCATGTGTCTGTACTCTCTTTTCCTCTGTGACTCAGTGTGGAAGTTAATTTCTGAAGTTTCCAGAAGCTTTCTCCTTCTGATACTCATCTTGATGTCAAGCTTTGCCTAAATGCAGAGATGGCAAAAGTACACACATCCTTTACTCAAGTAGAAGTACAGATACTCGTGTTTAAAAATACTCTGGTGAAAGTAGAAGTACTGACTAAACTTCTTTACTCAAGTAAAAGTAAAGAGGGCTTTGAAATGTACTTCAGTAAAAAGTACCCATAACTACCAGCTGTTTTAAAGAGTACCTGACCTCCCTTTATATTAATAGAACAATAATGTCATTGTTAGCTAATGAATGTTTCCATGCTGAACAACGGCAACATGACAACGTTTCCATTGGTCCCTCTTCTTTAGAGAAGACCAGGAAATGATGGATACACGGATCGTGTTCAAATCAATAGGCACGCAATGACTCTAAATAATAATGATCACGCCACCAAACACACATTCAAACTAAAGGAACCAGCCTGTTTGGAAAATGTAAGAAGTAGAAAGTACAGGTATTTGGGTTCAACATGTAAGAAAGTAGAAAGGTACAGGTGTTTGTGTTCAAATGTATAAGAAAGTTCAGTATTTGGTTCATGTAAGATGAAAGTTCAGTATTTGAGTTCAAATGTAAGAAGTCAAAGTAAAAAGTGGTCAGAAAAATGTTTGCCATGTTCATCGTCTAAATCTCTGGATTCGAAATCACTAAACTGATTCACCTTCAGGGGACCATGACCATCTGCTCTACATTTCATTATAAGTTTAAAACAAATATATTGACCTTCTGGTAACCTAGAGGTAAAGTCAGAGGATCAGGCACTTTCAGAGTTTGGGTACGATGGATATCTGTACGAAATTACGCAACCAAATAAGTTGTTGAGTAACTTTCGGTACGGTACAGTAGAGAGCGGTGGTCAGACTGTATAACTATCATGGTCCCTTTATAACAACATAGACTATGCTATAACACCCCTTGTTGTGCAATACTACTTATGTGTAATATATATATAGCCCGTTTATAGCTGTGCAATATATACCTGGCTGCTATATCTTCAAAACTGTTACGGATGTTTTTAAAGTTTTTTTGTAATGCTAGTTAGTTCAATCAATCAATCAATGTTTATTTATATAGCCCAATATCACAAATGTTACATTTGTCTCGGTGGACTTCACAGTTTGTACAGAATATCAGTATGACAATACGACACCCTCTGTCCTTAGACCCTCACATCGTACAAGGAAACACTTCCAGAGAGAAACCCACAGTTTAAAGGGGAACATGGGAGAAACCTCAGGGAGAGCAACAGAGGAGGGATCCCTCTCCCAGGAAGGACAGACGTGCAATAGATGCCGTGTGTAAATCGAAGAGATAATACATTTACAACATAGGTAGACCAAATGTTTGGAAATGCATGTGTCTATAATAAGAAGATGAATCCACGAGGATGTCGACAATCCTGTGGGAGCCATCAGGGAAGTAGTATGATGAGAGTCAGGCAGGACCACAGAGACAGGTTCAGCCACGACTCGAAGTCCAGGACTCAGGATGCAGGACTCAGGATCCAGGACTCAGGATCCAGGACCACAGCAACAGG
Organism: Dissostichus eleginoides; assembly: GCA_031216635.1. Lineage (NCBI taxonomy): Eukaryota > Metazoa > Chordata > Actinopteri > Perciformes > Nototheniidae > Dissostichus > Dissostichus eleginoides. The sequence goes on along the minus strand of CM062284.1, from coordinate 4,541,414 downwards.
CACAGCCACGACTCAGGAGTTAATATTAAGCTGTCTTTGGCTCTTTCTTGCTGTAACAAATGCAAGTTTCCCCTCTGTAGGACGAATGAAGGTGTTCTGATTCTGATTCTGATCGATAATGTCTTCCCTAAAGAAACACAGATAGTAAGGTTAAAATGTTTTTTTACTGGATCTAGCTACTTTAGTTAGAACTCAATGTAAAAGTATTCCTTGGATCCACATTTAGTTTGTTTTGGGTGTTTAACTGATGTTTCAAACGTGGAAAAATATCAGTTTCCAGTGTGAAATGGTCCTGAACTGAACAATAACTAGATCTGTCAGACTTTAGGTTATATGTGTGCGGCGTGTTTCTGTAGAAAAAGTAGCATGGTAGAGGAGTAAGACACACTATTTTAATACAGCTTTTTGTGGAGGGACTGCTTTTATGTCTCTATGGAGGTGTGTGCAGAGTCCGAGCCAGCAGTCGGGGGATTTTAACATGAATAGCTTCACTGAATCAGATTAAATCCAACATTTCACGACGTCAGGGCTTCTTTTAAATTCATCCTGTGCAGCAAGATGCTCAATTCTTGCAACCTTTTATTCCTAAAAAGTGAAAGATTGTGGAAGGTTGTACAAAGATGCTACAAGAGGTGGGTTACTGCACTTTGTTTGTCTCAATCAGCATTGCAAAGTAGTCCATCTGCATGACAGTGCACTATTTCCTCTCAGTCCCTGAAGGCTTGTTTAAAATTGTTTACAAATGTTTCCCAGAGCAAATGACAGGATTCTCATTCCTGTCTTTATCCCTGAGGACAAACATGTTGTCTAAATGCTCCTCGCCTTGCAAACCTTTTAACCTCAACAACCCAAGTCTGTTTTACAAATGAGCTTATTATGTCAGACTCAGTGGCGAGCCGTGACTTTTCTACCTAGGCCCTCTGACCCCCCCCCTTCCCTCGAAGAAAAGAAAAAAAAAGAAGAGTTATTACGTCTACCACACAAAACAACACCATTTATCTAAACACCTATCATGACAGGGCACCCACAGCCAAGTAACAATTCAAAATGAATGAAGTCGGCACGGCGGCCCACATTGAAGATGACTCAGGCCTACCTTTGATGATCAAATCACTGAAACACAAAGTCCATCCTCCTGTCCTTTTGGATGAAGCACTTGATGGCGGGTCATGCAGCTGATCCTTTGCCACTCCAGTTTATCATTGGAAACTCAATCTTGAAAATGACTCGGTTAATAATTTCGCAACGATGTCATCACTATCACTGACATGAGCCATCATGGACGAACTTATGCTAATCAGAAATCTATCGATCATAAATCTATCGATTAGATTTATGAGTCGAAAATTATAAAAGTAGGGTAGACATGTGGAGATTATCCGGCTGAACAAAACGCGCATTTATCAAACAGGTTCGTTTTCCACCTTATTTCGAGCTATTTTCCAAAACCCTCTGGAGAAATCCCATTGCTTTTGTGTCGAGGGAACCAGCAGCTTACTTCCGGGTTTTAGGACGCGTCACTGCACCACTTGCATAGACTTCACAGCGGGCGGAACTTGTCATAAAGTCCGCGAAAATAAAGCCCACCCATTTAGAGGGAAGATATGATTGGTCAATTGTACTGTCACTTGACATTACTCTCTCTTCAGTTACTATAGCTGGCCCTCTGTGAATGTACAGAGGGACCGACAGCAAGCTCCCGTCTTCATATAACTCGCAGAGACGGCATTTAACCCTTCACATTCCAACAGAAACTGAACAGGCAGATTCGAAGGATTTATTTCTTTGGAAATGTTATTTTAAATACAATTAAATCAAGTTATTTTGGTAAAACTAATGAAAAATATAACTAAAGAAATATTAAAAAAATAAATATTTAAAAGAAAAGTTTTTTTTTTTAATGTTTTCAAATATTATTTTTTAGAATATCTTAGGCCCTCAGAGAGGGCCTAGAGGGCCCTGACGGCTCGCCACTCAGACTTTGATACAACTACATGTTTTATATAATATTTTAGCAGGCTGTGTAGTATTACTCATCAGAACTTTACCCAAGTGCTGCTTTTAGATTAATTGGCAAAGGGTTAGTAATGATGCAAAGTTGGCAGAGGATGCACTCGCAATAAATGTTATGTTGCATTAAAATATATTATTGGTGCTTTCAAACCATTACCAAGAGATTTATATGCCATTAGAGTCTTTACCTAGAAGTTTTTACTGTACAACGTGCATCTTTTTTAATGTGATTCCAACGTTTATGAGTTTTCCACCTGTAAAAGCACAGTAATGCAAATAAAAAGTTAAAAACATCCCATAAATATGAGCAGAAGCAGAGGGGGAAATTAAATGAGCTTTTAGTGTAACAGTTAATCTTCTCAGTGCATGCGTTTACATGATTGTTATTGCTTTTGAAGCTCTAAATCTCAGTTAATCTCTCTCACAAAGACAACAACCGTGTAAGGTGTTCAGAGAAAACCTGGCTTCACCTCCAGTTTCTGAGAAATGTCTTCACGTCTAAACTTTTTAGGAGGATTTGGATGATAAGCCTTTCGGCAGAGCGACGAGAAAGATGAACAAAAAAAGAGAGAACGTTTTATCAAAAGCCATTAAAACTGCATACCTTTCAAAATAGATGAGTTAGAAGTGGATCCCATGCTGGAGAGGAGACGCTGATGCAGAGGAAGATGCTTCGAGTGGATGATTCAACCTTATGTTCGGGTGAATCTCCTGGAACAGACTGAAGATCTCCCTCTCGGTGCTTCATCAGCTGCTTGAATCACTGTGTGACTCAAAGCATGTTTTGGGTTTTACAAATTCTGACTCCATGTTTTTTTAAGGATATTAGTTTCATTTCAGAAGTAAGGAAGGACTCATGTGGTAAGAAGTTCTTCAGATGAAATAATAAAGAACTTTGCAGCCCGAGGCGAATAAAGTCAACCCAATTACTCCGAACACGTGTTAATATTTAAGAGCAACCTTTTTGTCGACTCTGATTTTTGGCAACTAGACAGTATGAATATTCTGCTTTTTATACGTTTTTAAAGATGATTTTTTTGCCTTTAACTTCTAGACCAGACAGGAAAGGGAGAGAGGGGATGTCAAGCCGCTAAAAGCCACGGGTCAGATATGAAACTGAACTGCTGCTTTAACACATGGAACTACTGGAGAGACGTTATTGTATTTAACTACATTTTTTATTTGCATTTTCTGAAAGGATCTTGTTTCAGGACGTACACAAGGAATTACAATAAATATATTAAATAACGATGAACAACTAAACAAAATAATGATCAAATAATATGATATAGTTCACGAATAACATCAACTTTATGCTGCTAAGTAGAGACGCTACATACTGATATACACCTGAACATCAGCAGGAGAGGACTCTTTAAAGTAGAGACACTACATACTGATATACACCTGAAGATCAGCAGGAGAGGACTCTTTAAAGTAGAGACACTACATACTGATATGCACCTGAATATGAGCAGGAGAGGACTCTTTAAAGTAGAGACACTACATACTGATATACACCTGAACATCAACAGGAGAGGACTCTTTAAAGTAGAGACACTACATACTGATATACACCTGAACATCAGCAGGAGAGGACTCTTTAAAGTAGAGACACTACATACTGATATACACCTGAACATCAGCAGGAGAGGACTCTTTAAAGTAGAGACACTACATACTGATATACACCTGAACATCAGCAGGAGAGGACTCTTTAAAGTAGAGACACTACATACTGATATACACCTGAACATCAGCAGGAGAGGACTCTTTAAAGTAGAGACACTACATACTGATATACACCTGAACATCAGCAGGAGAGGACTCTTTAAAGTAGAGACACTACATACTGATATACACCTGAACATCAGCAGGAGAGGACTCTTTAAAGTAGAGACACTACATACTGATATACACCTGAACATCAGCAGGAGAGGACTCTTTAAAGTAGAGACACTACATACTGATATACACCTGAACATCAGCAGGAGAGGACTCTTTAAAGTAGAGACTGTGGATTTGTCATATGCCCATGCTGTTGACATTGCCTACAATAATGACAAGAAAGGGGTCAAGAAAGTCGTTGAGTCGTACAAATCAATAATCCAATTCTATTCCCTGAAGTGCGGTCAATGCATGGATGTGTAGCTTGAATATAATAACGCTGGCTTAATAATATTAGCAGCCATCAAGCTGTCACAACTCTTGATGTAAGGCTTCATTAATGCACAGCGAGGGGAAGCATCCTCTTGCCTTTTATTCAGACTATGTCTCCATGGAGACTGTTATAATAACAACCCTTCAAAAGAAAAGAGAGGATTAAGGAGGAAGAAGAGGGGGGGAAAGGCTGCAGGATCTCTTTTAGTTTCAATACTTCATGTAGAAGCACTTCCACTTCAGACCGCAGGAGATCTGGTACAGCAAGACCTTATTATACTTTCAGAAAACAACAAGAGTGAGAAGTGTTAGTGAGAAAGAAGTGAAATATCTATCATTTTCCACAGGATCAAGATGTGATTGAGATGAAAATGTACTTTCCTGCATGATATCATGAACACACGGAGAACTGATGTGCAAAAACATTCACTAGAATAAAAAGACATGGAATATTAAAATACAATGTTTCAAGACACCCCAAATGTTATGTAATTACCACACATTTTTACACAAATGTTGGAGGTAATATATTTTGGTCATGTAATGTTAAGTAATATATAAGAAAAGATTGACAGGCAAATCTCCACAGTTCTTCCGACAATGCAACAAACTGTATAACATATTAAAGATGGAACAAGAAAAAGACATAAAATGGTGCAAATGAACAACAGTGCAGGAATAATTAGACTTTGCACTGAATGTAAATGAAATACAGTGGAATAAGATACTGCTTATCGCAATCAAATATAAAAAGTATTCACCCCCTTGGCTTTGTTCCTATCTTCTTGCATTAAAACCAATAATAATCCAATATTCCTAATTGCATTTGTTTGTCATGAACCCAAACAAAGTCAGTCAAAATTGGTGAAGTGAAAATAAAGAAAGCGCATGTTTTAAAATAATCTGAAAAGTAAAAATCTGAAAAGTGGTGTTTGCCCAAACAATGACCTTCAGATCAACACAATTATTTAAATAAAGTTCACCTCTGTGTCATTATCTCTGTATATATACACCTGTTTTGCATATGCAAAGTTGTAGGCATGTTGTAATACTTTTGCAAGGCACTGTATGGCTGGTAAACAGATGTGCTATAAACACGCTCAGGAATATAACAGTCTCTCATTCAGTGCTGCTGTTGGTCCAAATGTTTTCCAACTCACTGCAGGATTTGCGTGTACAGTATAGCACCCCATCAATCATGCAATACCACCATTACAAGCACAAGTCCAAACAACAAGCGTGACAATGAAAAATGGAAGCAGTCTACTCAAGCTGTTACTCTTCACCCAGCTTTCTTTCCCTTTCATCCAGTGGAAGGAGTGCATTTAAGGGCAGGCTGAGAGCTCCTGACAGCTGTCTGAGCAGAAACTTTTCTCCGCAGTTCCAAGGTTACACAATGACATCAGAGCGAACCTTTCAGCAGCGCTGGATGATGTGGAATATTTGGCTTTAAAAACTGACGTGTGGTCAAGCCGAAACACGAGCACACACATATCCACACTTCAGCAAAGAGTGGACACTTGACTGAAACAAGCTTCATGCCCAGAAAGCCATTTGGCGAGCAAGCTGAACAAACATTATCCTTTGTAAACAGAGCTTTTTAAATCACACAATTGTCTCTTACAACACGGGAAGCATGCAAGCAACAGACAGACATGAGTTGTATAACCAAGCTTACGTGTTAAAGTTACAGCAATGTCTAGATATTTGTGAGCATTGGTTAGAAAAACGTAAAGACGTGCATGTAAGAAAAGGTTCATTTTGTGGGCTATAAGGCTCAAAGCTACTTCGACATTATTAAAAGTGTAAGGCAGGCAGTCGGACTGAAGCGCAGAAACAAAATGGAAGTAACAAATGGCAAGCTTTTTAATGAAAGCATGTACAAAAAGTAAAAGAAGGGCAGCAAAAACGAAACGAGGAACAAACTGGGATAACAGGTGACATGAAGTCATGTGACCGTGCTGTAGTTCCTTTATAGCCCAACATTAGCCGCCTTTAGCTTAGCGGTGGTGACGTGAAGTCATGTGACCGTGCTGTAGTTCCTTTATAGCCCAACATTAGCCGCCTTTAGCTTAGGGGTGGTGACGTGAAGTCATGTGACCGTGCTGTAGTTCCTTTATAGCCCAACATTAGCCACCTTTAGCTTAGCGGTGGTGACGTGAAGTCATGTGACCGTGCTGTAGTTCCTTTATAGCCCAGCATTAGCCACCTTTAGCTTAGCGGTGGTGACGTGAAGTCATGTGACCGTGCTGTAGTTCCTTTATAGCCCAACATTAGCCACCTTTAGCTTAGCGGTGGTGACGTGAAGTCATGTGACCGTGCTGTAGTTCCTTTATAGCCCAGCATTAGCCACCTTTAGCTTAGCTGGGATGTTAAACAGCAAATGATGGACAGAATCCTGGACGAGGTTTAATCTTCAACGTGTTTTCTTAGGACAGAAGCCCCCTCGTGCTCCTGCAGCTTTACATGAAAGGGCTTCAGTGTTTTGGTAGCAATTAACGGCGGTTTGAAGGCAGAAGTTGATTTATTCTCCAGAGAGAAATATCAGTTACTGTTTTCTCACATCTGCCTTGGAAGAGTTATAAAGCATTCCTAAAAAAACTGTGAGCACAGGAAGCCAGTACATTAGTGGCTCAGGGGTAAATGGGCATCTACCAATCAGAGGGTTGGTGGTTTAATCCCAACAAGTGTCCTTTCTATCAGCTGTAGCCATGTACAGAAAAGAGACTAATGAAGGATTTCTCAAATTGACTCCTTTCCATATTTGAGGACAAATCTCTAGATCTCTGTTTCATCACTGGTTTTAATGATCTCACTTTTTTTTTTCTTGTGTTCAAAAGATTCCTCCAGAGTGTTTAAACAATATACTTTGCTTTCTAAGTATATTGTGCGCACTGTCTCTGAAGCACACAGAGTCTGAAGCGTTTATCCTCACTGTCAGATGGAGTCGTGTTCTGTTTCGGAGAACACTCAGAGTCTGCAGAGTTTTATTCTTCCAGGAGAAAACTGTTTTCTTTCACAACCGAGAACCTGTTTCTCCCATCTGTGTGTGTGTGTGTGTGTGTGTGTGTGTGTGTGTGTGTGTGTGTGTGTGTGTTGTTGCATGCATGTCTGAGTTTGTCTGCGTGGGTTTGTGTGTGTTAAAGTCGTGTTTCTCTTGTGATTGGATGACATTTAGACTGAAGTAGTGTGTGTGTGTGTGTGTGTGTGTGTGTGTGTGTGTGTGTGTGTGTGTGTGTGTGTGTGTGTGTGTGTGTGAGAGAGAGAAAACACAGCGGGTGTGCAGTTAACAAATAATGGAAGACATGGTTACTTTTCAGAGTGGATGACAACCAATCTCACAGAAAACACTGCTTTATCAACCCCCCCACACACACACACGCACGCACGCACACACACACACACACACACACACACACACGCACGCACACACACACACACACCAGCCTGTGTGTATTGTAATCTAACTTCGGACATAAATCGATGCTCCCTCTCTCTAATGTTCTCAGTCTGTATCACACTGCGGTCCTGTACATTAGTGGTGAGAGACAGCGGGTGCAGAACAATGGATCACACATACACACACACACACACACACACACACACACACACACACACACACACGAGGGAACCATAAAAACATTAAAATGCCAAGGTATTTCCAGGTTTTTGGACTCGTTTCTGCACACCCCTATACCTTCAACTGTACCATTTATTTGTTATACTACCACTGGGATGTGGAGATCGATAAAGCAGACTGCATGGATATTTATCATGATCTTCACCATAGTTCCTATCCAAGAATCATCTCTAACCGTTATCCTTTTATTACAAACCCAGTAGTTTCAAATGTCTGGACAAAACATGTTTATTTTGACACATAATGAACAAATATCCTCAAATATCCTCAACATCTGTATTATAATACAAAGGAAATGAGGACTGTTTGTTCCTATTATACTATTATCTATCTGAGTGATGCAACCTGCTAGGAACCATCTGGAACCACTTACAGATAAGAACTTTTATTGTTATAATTTTTGGAAAACGACTAACTCTTGTTGTCAGTTTTTTGTTCATGTGAACACAAGGACCTTGGAGGAGGAATTGATTGCAATAAATGGTCTTAACATTGCAGAAATGTGAAGAAAGCGTACACAGTGTATGATGCTATCAGACAAAAACAATGTTGGAAATGAAAGAAGAAGACTTTTTATCCAGGTATTTGCTATTTTAGGTATTTGCTCTGTTAAGAAATACCTTTAGTCCAAAGTTAGGTTTACATTGGACAACTTTCCATCGAGTTATAAACAGAACTGTACTTTAGTTTTGCATTTTAGTACATTTACAACTTTAAAAACCTACAATTTAAATAAAGGGTACAAGTAGCGGGTCAGTCTACTGTAGTGTTTTCTGACAAATTCTGTCTATTTTTATATTGTGCATTTAATATTTAGTGACTTGTGTACTTTATCAAGTATAAATCTAATCAAATCAAAGTATCTTTTGGCCCATTGACATCACGTGACTGACACAGGAGTTGTAGTACCACCGTTTGGCCACTAGGTGTGCATTTTCTGCAGTTGTTGGTGTAATCACAGTCTGTGGAAGGAAGCGAAGGCCTCACAGAAAGCTTCACTGTGGATCATGAGTTCCTATAGGACACACTTTGTACCTCGACTGTCAGCTTTTCTGCTGGACGTAGATTTCAAATGTTCTGGGTCACTACAGAAGGATGTAATGAACGTAGGTCTAATGTCCAGAGACAAAGCAATGTTTAACTTTGGGTGAAAGATGGTATGAAATCTATAAGTTTCTCCTCGTCTTCAGACACCTGTCCTAAACTGACTTCAATTGTATTTTGTCTCTTTCTCTGTGGTACAACGAAATGTAAGGGACAATATGATCTTTAATATTTCTTGTATGCAGTGATTTATTAAGATATTAAGCTAGCTTTGGCTCTTTTCTGCTGTAACAATTGTAAATGTCCCCTCTGTGGGACGGATACAGGTATTCTGAGGCAATATCCTAAAAGAATAAACAAATATTCAAAAAGTATTCTGCAGTGTTTTCTAATGGATGAAAACAAACGTTTGTTGTCAACAGCTGACGTTAAATTGACTTCTTTCTGCCGGTTAATATAACTACATATAGTCCCTTGATCCTCCTTAGCAACGGTATGTTCTCCTTAGCAACGGACTGTTAGCGAAAAGTAACTGACCTTTGGAATGTCCAAATTGACCAATCAGAATGGAGTATTCAACGGAAATCTTTTCTTTACACTCACCAGTTGTTCTGTGTTTCCTGTGTGTTATATTTTGATGTTTGAAAACAAGTGGAGGAAAAAACATTGGATTTATTTCAGTAGGAGGAGGAAGTTGTGTCTCTGGGATAACTTTAAAATAGACGATGGGTTAAAATAGATTCCTGTCTCCTCTGTGAATATCCTGCGTTAGGACTCAAGATATATATATGTTTTATTCATTGATTTAGCTGGATGTACAGTATGTACTGAGCTATGCTTGGATAATGGATGGATTTGGATTATTTGTGTCTTCTCTTGGGTTGATACTACTTTTACGACATTAATATAATCAGTTTATTCATTTCTATTCCTCTCTTCCTGTTGCTTTTTGAATGGTATATTGTCCTGAATGAAATCAGACGTCAGCTCCACAAGGACATTTTATTCCACCAGAAATAGAACCAGTGTAGCATCTTTGAAAGAAGGCAGGTCTTTCTTATATCAAGAAAAGCAATCTGTGTCTCGACCCTGTGTCTGTGTCTCGCGGCATTTTCCCATCTCAGGACAAATCCATTTTTTAACAAACAGTATAATAGATTTGATATTCAATGTGACTTCAAAGATGGGATTTTTTTAAACCCATGTCAGTCCCTGAATGCTTTTGATGAGAAAATCTCTGGCCTGTGTCTCCTGTTGCTTCCTCAGTAGTCAGTATTTATGACCGTGTCCCTTTCCTTATCTCGGAAATATGGAAGTGTTGGCTCCAGACGCACAAGATGTGGAAATGAAGCGAGCAAAACGTGATTTTCTTTGGAGTCAGATCCATTTATTAAGGACAAAAGCTACTAAAAAACATCTCTTAGTCAATCATCTTCATCAAGAAGCTCTAACGAGGAACAGTAACACCATTCGTTTCTCTTTTGTCCAATGGACCAATATCCTAAAATGCAACTCTTTGAACATCTTGTCTGAGGTCTCGTCAGTGGTGTAAAAAGGATAAATACCATTATTCTGTTGGGTAACACACTTTTTTAAAGCTCATTCAAGGAGTTATCTGGATTTAAGGTTGCTAAATAAAAATCATTTGCATGTCAAGATGTGCTTTTTTGTTGACCTAGTAATCTGAAATGTTGAAGGGATCCTCCTAACTTGGTTTTGGCCTTTTCATTTATTAAATATGATTATTATTATTAAGCTGCTATTTAAGGGATTCACTTAGTTTTTTTATCTGATCTTTTAGTATTATTTTAAATATTATTTTTAATGTATTTGAAATGGTATTGAAGTATTTCTTTCTATGTTTTTCTTTATTATTTCTTTATTATTATTGTATTTCTGTGTAGTGGTACTGAAGGGATCTACTGTCTTTTTTGTTATTATTATTATATTATTATTACAGTATGTGAGCTGGTATTGAAGGGATCCTATAAACTCTGTTTTGTCTATTTTATTTATTAAATATTCAGATTATTTTGATTACTATGAATATTATTATTGTATTTTTATTTTTTATTAATTATACTGCTGTGTCCTTTATTTTTAACCTGTTTTAATGTTTTTTTAAAGGCTGCACATTGATATAAATAGGAGAAATACAGTGATCTTGAGCTCTGTGAATCTACCTGCAGCTCTCGTGAACTGTTAGCGCCGTGTTATGCATGCCCACTGCACCTCGGGAGGGCGCACAGCGTAAAGCAAAAACTCGCAGACATTTCAATGATCTGTACGGCTCAGTTAGGTTTGGAAACGGTATCATTTCCTTTTGGCGGGATGCATAACTCGGCATAACACCTGAGCCTCGCTGCAGGGAAGCTTTGGCGCTGTTCCGAGTTTGTTCTAATCTGTCGAAATGACGGACTGCTTTCAGATTTTTCCGTCATTGTTAAAAAAAGAGATATCCTGAGATACAGCAGGGTTGTCCAAAGTTTATTGAATTTGCTGAGTGAGGGCTGATTCAAAATGTTCCGCGGGCTAGATAAAATAGTGTAGCAAGTAAATAAAAATAAAATTGAAATAGTGCAAGAAGAGTCCATATAAATGTCTATATATCTGTGTATGCAATCTGATGCATTGTCAACAAGCCAACATCTACCAATATACACAATCTGCTTACACGTAAACTCTCAAAAAGTACAAGTTAATCATTTTTATCCTTTGTATCTCGTGTGCAAGCCAAGTGTCTTTTCCAGAGACCTATTAGCTCTTCAATCCTGAAGCCAACATGCTGTGATTTCTGAATAATGAAACACTGAGGCTGCTCAACACATGTTGGTGTGTGTCCTTGTTGAGTGGATAGACATGTTGACTTGCAAACACAACAATATGACACATAAGATAAGCTGTTGTCACCTAAAAATGTCAATTTAGCAAGTGAAAACTGACTTTAATGGAAAGCTGCTTATTGAACATAGTGTGTGTTAGTTCCCCAAAGTCAATGTCTAAGTGGCTTTTTCTGCAGCAAGGCTTTTAATTTGGTTGATTTTTTACTTTCTGTCAGGGGTCGAAAATCTAACGTTCAAGAAGTTCAAGACACATTTGTTACGAATTTCATGATCGCAAATCTTAATTTTTTACAGTTTTTCTTTAACGGCATTTAGCAAGAGAAGTCATTAAATGTATAAGAGTTGCTTAATATCCGTTCTGTATAGAAGTATTAGAGATATATGGTTTTAAGTATAGGTCAACCAAGCTTTTTTTTTCTTCTTTTATTTCCAGGATTTAGTGCACTTATTCTCAACTCCTATTTTATTTGTATTCCCCTATAATCCATCACTTCCTGTCCTCTCTTTCTGCTACAATAACACACGTCATGCTTTGATGCTCAGAACAATGGAGAGCCGACACAGAGGATGCATTATGCATACTGTGCTCTGTGACAACATCAAATGACATTCATAGACACACACACCTGTCAGTACACACACACACACACACACACACACACACACCACACACACACACACACACACACACACACACCACACACACACACACACACACACACCACACACACACACACACCACACACCATGCAGAGCCAAGGTGACCCCTGCTGTGATAAGATCTCACAGTCAACCCTAATAAACTCCCTCTACATTCCATGTTAAACACACTTACACACACTTACACACTTACAGACACTTACACACTTACAGACACTTACAGACACACACACACACACACACACACACACACACACACACACACACACAAACACATGTCCTCAGAGAGATTTGTGTCTCTCTGTGTTTTCCTGCAGGCAATATGTCGTATCGTTTCACGGATAATAACACGGTCGCTGCTCACCACATGTTCCTGTTGACTGGCTAAATAGGTGGACTTCAGCAAAGACGGATGAAGTGGAGTTTAAGAGGTGAGGGAACTCTGAACCATCAGTTGTTTTCACTTTCACCCACAAGAACTGAGATTTACCTGCAAAAAAAAGGCTTATTATATCACTCTTTTACCCCCCTTCAAAATAACTTCTACAACACGCCATATTGACGATGATTATATACAACAACTTGACAGGTAGGTAGGCTAATTAGCTGTTAACTGGCTGTCACCTAAAATGCTAATGTTAGTTAAAAAAAGGAAGATTTAAAAGACTCAAATGGGAGGTTGTCCATTTAAATAGTTTGTCTCCCCATGCTAACAAAAACGAGGATTTTTTGGGTAGCATTTTCTCCAGCTATGCTTCTCATTGGTTTAGATTTTGTTTGTCAGGGGTCAAACATCGATCCTACAAACTGTTCAAGATGACTTTAACTCAATCACCTGGTTATGTGAACAAAAGGAGCCAAGCTTTAAGGCTCTTATCGGAAAGATTTGGACATTTCTGACTTTGGCGGTATGAAAGTGTGAAAGACAGCTGACTGTACGTACGTGTGTGTGTGTGTTTCTGTGTTGTGTTTCAGTTCAGCCTACGGAAGGCAGGAAATCAAAGTGTATGTCACCGCACTGTTTGTGTGTCTATACATGAACAAAGTGCAGTCTTTTAATGACATTACATTTCATTTAGCTGACGTTTTTATCCAAAGCGACTTACAATTACCAATTACAGGGACCTTCTCCCTGGAGTAACTGAGGGCTAAGTGCCTTACTCAAGGGCAAACTAGTGGTGGTGTTCCAGGTGGGATTTGAACTCACAACCTTCCGATCTTCAGCCCACCTCACTATCCATTAGACCACCACTAGCCCCAGTGATTAAGATTAAGGTGGGTTTATTTGCAGAAACTAAATATAATATTTATTATGTTTTCAAACCTGTGCTCATCACTTGACAAGTAATTGCTATTATGGCAGGAACATATGAGGATAATATGCAAAATGCAATACAGATA